>KN173726.1:286872-315497 GCA_000758425.1 Nilaparvata lugens yeast-like symbiont | reverse complement strand
TCTGACTGGTTGGCCGCGGCCGTCGCTCCCCGCTAGCGCCCCCGGCCCTCGTCGCCTTGCCCTCGCCCTCGCTGATCCTTGACGGCCTTGCTCTGGAGCCCCGAGGGTGGCCGAAAGTCATGGTCATTTCAAGTGCCGATGGTCAAGGATAGCTCGTCTTGCCCCTCCCTCTCGTACGCCACCCTCGACGCCTCGTAGACCAGCCGCTATGACAAGCAGTCTCGAAACAAGACGGGAGGGCCCTTTTCCTCTCCCTTATTGATTTCCGGCCCTCCAAGATGGGTCTGAATCAACCGAGAAGGCTGCCCATCCCGTCTTTGGTTCTTCTCCCCTGGCCCTGGGCCCCAGGCGTGAAAGCCGAGCCGCGGGCTGGGCCATCCCGAGCTCCCGTCCCGCCCTGGCCGGGCGCCCTGGTCGTTGCTTTTGCAAAAGTAAAACTTCCCTGCCCAGGCAGTTGAGCTGTTGGAGTCACTGCCGATCGGCGTGTACGCAGCTGCAGGCTGTGCACTGGCATGGCATGCCAACGGCCCCAAAGCCATGGCCCCGTCGCCTCGAATACGAAGAGAACTTACCCGCGGAGACCGCGACTTAGGCAGTCTACATGCGCGTTGGTGCCTCGCCCGTTGCTCACTTGTGCGACTCCAGCCACCCGGTTCCGCCCTCTTACAGCCTTGCTCGCCCAGTCGCCTGGTCCGGCGGCATCGCCTGTCCGAGACGGCCGCGTGAGCAGCGAAGGGAGATAAGACCGACCCAAAAGACAAGTCCGATAGCACCGCCGTGGAGCAAGACATTCGCGATCGCGGACCGTGCCCGTGCTGCTGCCTGTCCAGTGCTTGTGCTGTACTGTGCCGGCCCGCCTTAGTTCGTCCCGTCCCTCATCCGTCCCTCATCCGTCCCAATCCTTTTCTCTAGCATGTGCGTCCAACACGAGGAGCCTGGCAGGGCCGATGGAAAAGAAAATGGGAGATCCATAGGATTGGGTCATGTCTGCCGACCTCACTGTCGCCGTCGCGTCGACGTCAACGACCCCAGGCCCAGCCGTCGACATGTACATCACTGTGGCGCCGCCACGGATGCGATAGGAGGCCGCCAAGGGGATTTGCCGCCAGCAACCCGATATTTGCTGTTTTCCCAATTGCCTTGCCCGACTGGGCGGCGTTGCTGCTGCTGCTGCTCATGCCCCTTGCTGGTGCCGGCGCCAGTGCTGCGACTCTGCTTGTTGTCTGCCTGCCCCCGTCCTCGGCTCGTCGCCAAGACTGCATTTCACCGCGCCATCCGGCCATGCCATGGCATCTGTGCCACCTCACATCGCATATCCGGCTCTCGCAGTACGTCTGCCTCACCTCGAGGCAGCAAAGAAGCAGCAACATGGGCGAGAAACAATATTGTCGCGCCCTGCGCCATCTTGGGCGTCAGCCGCCAGACCTCACCCTCCCTCACACCCCTCGTTTCCCCCTTCCCCACCCTTCCTTCTCCCTCACACCCCACTCCCCTCGCCATCATCTCCATCTTCCTTTTCCTCCTCCTGCCCGTTTCCGAGCACCCCCCTCCCTCAGTCCCCTTGTCGACGATGCGCCGAACCCGAAGGGCGAAATTGGTTCTCGCCCGAGCATGGCTTCGGAGCTTCGTATTCGTATACGCCGTAGATTACGTGCAGGTGACGGCAGCCTCGGCGGACTCTAACTCGACGCATGGGGTAGTCAGCTTATCGAGGGCAAAAACTGGAACAGTGAGGACACAGGAAGGGGGGTGGACGGCTGGCTGGCCTTGCCTCACAGCCGCCGAACTTTGCCAGTATCATGGCCCAACCCCCGGCATCCTGCACCGCGCCTCGTGAGTGAGAGGACTCGTTCCCAGGGGGCCGGAAGCAGAAAAAGAAAGAAAGGGATACAATGCCGACCCTCTCTTCAGCTAGTGGGGCCTGAGCTAGGCGCTCGGGGGGACCGCCTCATCTTTTAACCCCTTCAGCCCTCTGCTCTCATCCCCGCATGTCTTGACCCCGGCGCGGGAGCGATGCCGGACTGACAGGCCACGGGCCCTAGAATGGACTCTTGCATTATCCAACTGACTTTGATCCGCCCTTGAGCTGAACAACACTCGCGTCAGGCCGCCGTGCCTTGCTCCTCTCGCCGGCTCTCCCTGCCCTCACCGTTGTCTCGGCATCACGGTCAGATGGCCCTCCTCCGCAGGCACGACCGCATCCGCCTGGCCTGCTCTTCACCTCGCCCTCCTTTTGTAAAAACATGCCACTTACTCATGCATGTACTAAATCAGAATATCAACATGTCATCGCTTTCTCGCCCAGCCGCACGGTAGCCTGCGCGACGCCTATTTCTCCGATGCACAACGCGCCATCTGCCTTACCCCTCCCTCGTCGTTCCGCTGTCGCTCTGACCTAACCACACAACACCCGAGCCACGCAATCATTCCCCGCTCCTCACCATCAGCGAATAAGTTGATTCCCTCCCTACTTGAAATCCATGTCCGGTAGAACTGGCACTATGCTTTCCCCTCCCTATTTCGGCCTTCCCCCTCTTCTCTCCCTGTACCTTCCCTCTCTTTCATCGAACAGTATGAGAAGAAATATTGAGGCTGTCGAGAAACGCCTTCACCATGGCACAAGATCCAAATAGAAATGGACCAAGGTTATCATGCAACTCATAAGTAGGCATGCATGCATGACACAGTGAAATCAGACATGCAACAAGCAAACGTCTACCATAGGAAAGGCGGCTGAGACACCAATCTCCTCGATCCGGGGGCCTAAGCCCCTCCTGTCTTCTTGACTACTAAGATCGAGTTGCTTTCGTGTCCACAACACGAGAGAGCCTTGTCGTAAAATGCAAAGAGTAGGCAACTCAAAGCAAGTGCAAAGGAGTGGGTCTGTATGTTAGCGGCGGGGTGAAGAAGGGGAGGGGCAACCGTTCGCTGGAAGAAAGACTCTCCATGCATGTCTCGAAGATGACGAGTCTTTCTTCTGCAAAGCCCAGCTGTGCAAAACAGCTTTTGGACTCGAGTCCGGGTGATCAATCGAATGGTTGATAACATGCATCGATCAAACAGACCGGCTCCGTCGTCAACACGTGTCTTCGCAGTCCGTCTCGGTGCCCGGCGGGTACTTCGGTATTCGCTTCAGTTGATCTAGAAGCAAATCGAGTTCGGTCCAGTTTTCCTTGTTTTCTGCGAACTTGCGATGTTTTCGCGAGGTGACATGCTATCGCACCCATGTTAGCCTGCCCATCCCATCCGCGTACTTGGTCGTAGACGTCATTACCTCGTCAAAGTCACGGAACTTGTCTTGGCAGTTTTCGCAGTAGCCTGGCCTCAAGTCCTGCTTACTCTTGAGGGTTTGCTGCGAGCGCCATCTCCGTTCCTTGTCTCCGGTCGCCGCCACCGTCGCCGCCGTGGCGGTACGCTGCGAGTAGAAGTCGTCGTCCTGGGCGCGAAGCGTCCGTGATGTCTGGCGGCCAATATTCGTCGACCGACTGGATGCCACTTCCATGGAGACTTCAGCCAGTCGACGGGAACTCGGCTCATGAGGTGCCAGCGTCGTCGCCTTTTGTAACACTTTCCTCTGAAGGCCGTGCACCTCCTTGCTAGTTCTAGCCTTTGCACCGTTGATACCTGAGGTTGATGAGATCATCTGCGAGCGAATTGCCGACGTCATGTTCGACGGCTGCATGCCCGACGCCACCGGCTCGCCTGCAAGTAGGCGCCTGCCACTCGTGGTGCGGCTGATGAAAGTATTTTGCTCAGCCCGCGTCTCGCCCCCTCTGGATAGAGTCGTCTTGGCCGGGCTCAACAGTTCCGTCTTGGCCGCCGGTGTCACCAGACTCAGGGCCGCCACATTGCGACCGCTCTCTTCCATTTCCTCCAGCGAACGCTTGCCTGTAATCAACTTGGCCGAGGCGATCGCCCCTTGCGCCTTGGAAGTCGAGACTGATCCATCTTCTCGCTTGACCGCCGCAGCCGCAGCTGCAACCAGGGCTCGAGCCTTGTCACGTGCCCGATTCTTGCGTGCATCCTTTTCCAGGAGAGCTTCAGTCTCCTCCACAAAAGGGCATCGCCCATTGCCAACACTCCGAAATTGGGGCCATTCACCGTCCGCTTTGTTGGCCACTTTGGGGTAGTCTCGAATCATGATGGGCCTCAGCTTCTCGTCCATGTCGCTAACGTAAATGTACGCGCCTTTGAAATAAACCAAATCTTTGATGGCTGTGGGGTCCCGGTCCGAGGGCCCGTTGATGCGCTCGTTGCGGAGGAGCTGAAGCAAGTTTGGCTGATTTGTGTTCTTTGACGCGCCATACTGGCTCCGTGTGCTTATGGCCCGTGAAACCTGACTACCCGGGTGCTCGGATTCCAACAAAACGGCCAGCATGTTTTGAAACTTTTCCAGCGACCAGATCTTCTTTCCCATCTCGCGGGCCTTTTCAAGGACGTCATTGTTGCGGCTCTTGATACTGCCGTTCCCCGTGCGCTTGGCGACATCGTTTGGCTGCTGGGAATGTATAGGAGGCTGGCGAAGATCAAACAGCAGCTTTCGTCGAGCAGCCGTGTTCCTGTCGAGTAGCGAAGGATTTATTGTCTGTGGTTGTTCGTCTACAGGCTGTGCTCTTGGCTTCGGCTGTTGATCCATCTCGGTAGACGCAGGAGCTGCTGCTGCGCCTTCTGTAGCAGGTCCGGCTCGCTCCGGAGGGATTGGCCGCGTGGTGATGACGTGCGTCACATCAATGGAGAAGAAGGGCTCTTGACGCTACAAAGAGGGAATTTGTCAGCATCAGACGCAGAGTGTAGCACATGTAAGGCAATGGGCTCACAGCTCCAAAGAACGTCACCCTCTTGTTCAGTTTGGCGCGGATATCGTCAGGAATGCTTTCAAAGTAGAAGACCATTTTAGGAAACTTTGCTCTGTAATGTTTCTTCCACGCTTCTTTCTCATTTTCAAGAGCATTATTGGTCCTGGTAGCCGACGGAGCCACGGCCCTCGAGGGATGATCTTTATTGATGCCGACAGTTGAGCGAGTCGTGGTAGCAGAGGCGCACTGTAGAAAAACGTGGGTCCTTAATCCGGGAACTTTCGCAGGAGAGCGAATGGGTTTCTGGCTTCCGTTCTCAAGAGCTTGCTTCTTCACCGGAGGGGGTTGCCCGTACGCTTCCTCTCGCTGAACGGTTGCATAAGAGCGCTTTTGCTTAGCATGGCTGGCAAGAGCCGAAGGCGCACGTAATGGCGAGTTGGCGACATTGAGATTTCTGGCGAGAGGTGCTCGACGCGTGTACATTACCGCAATGGGAGCTGGCGTAGGCGATAGAGTTGGCACCTTGCCATAAATATAAATGTCCTCTCTCCCTGGCGTGGCCTGTCAGCATACGTCGACCGACAGAAAAAGGTACTGGCCAAGCCCTCGAGTTTGACAATTTACAATCGCGGTCGAGAAGAGACGAGAGCAGAGAGAGAGAAACCGGGATGGAACGCAAGCACTGACGTGGCTAGAAAGGTGTGCAGACTGAAGCAGCCAGACGCAAGCCGTGACGCTACGTGCAGGGAGGCGACACGTCGACGAGAAGCAGGGCTCAAGGGCAGGCAGATAATAATGCTAGAAGAGGCATTTGAGAGAAAAGAGGCGGCCCTGTGAGGAGAAGCAGACAAACAGCAGGCCGTGCGAACGCCGCCGAGCCCCGTGGTGGGATGCGAGGTGGTGGTGTGGTGCGAGGGGTGGTAGGTGGAGGCGCGGCGTGCTTCTGGAGAAGGACGAACTGGGTCGCTGCTCGATCGAGGTTCAGTCTTGGACGGGCTTTCCCTTCGCGCCTGCCAAAACAGCGCTAAGCCGCGTTGGGCGTGACGGTAAAAAACACGCACGGGCCAGGCCGCCGCACCAGCAACCGGATATATTGGAGGGCGCGACCGGCCAATCCGGGGCCGCCGGCTCTGTCAGGGACGCAGAGGCGGGCAAGTCAGCGGGCAAGTCAGGCCTTCAAAGCGCCAGGGCAATGGATTAAAACCGGGTTGGCCAGCGAGGAAAGCGGCAGGCAAACGGGCGGACGAGTGGGCGAGCGAACTGTGGTAGCTTGGAAGATGAAGACGCTGTTATTCTTGGGAAAAGCTGCTGCAGGGCCTACCGTGGTGCTGGCGCCGCCAACCGCCTGCAGTCTGGTGTGTTTTGCGCTTGCCTCGAACGCTGCACTGTCCGATCCGCTGTTATACAGTGCCCCAACGAGCCTGGGGCAGAGCACGAGTCGGACCCAGCCAGCCTCGTCCACACAGCCTCGTCTAGCCAGCCTCGCCCAGTCTGCCTCACGTCGCCGACGGCAGTCCTCACGACACGGCCGCGACCCCTACTCCCCTCCCCTACCCCCTTTTCCACTGGAACATGCCCACGGCGTCTCTTGTCCCTGTCAGACACGCCCATCCCGTCCGCCGACCATGAGTCTGCGGCAGCCATCGCTGGCGAGCGCTTCGCGCCTACTCATAGCCGCATACCCGGTCCGCCGTCCCGTTATCGCCCGCCTGCCATGGGCCTGCAGAGGCTATAGCTGTGCCACGGCTTCCGCGTTTCGCTTTGGCCAGCCCGTACATGAGACGCATCCACACATGCTCGGTCCTGGCGAGCGCAAGTAGCTACCGTCCCACCCCGTCGTCCACGGTTCTGACTATCAAGTGTGCCAGTGACGCCGGGCATCACCGCCAAAGAATATGCCGACCGCCGCGCCGCGCTCGCCCTGACCATGACCGAGGATAGCATGGCCGTGTTGTGTGCCGCTCCCGTTTGGTTCAAGTCTGGCGCCGTATTCTACCCATACCGCCAAGAAACCAACCTTTTCTGGCTGACAGGCTGGGCTGAGGACGGCGCGATTGTCGCCATCGAGCGGACGGGACCCCAGCCTGGCGACTACATCTTTCGCATGTATGTCAAGCGCAAGGATCCCCTCGAGGAGCAGTGGTCTGGTTGGCGAAACGGCGTCGAGGCGGCCAGGCATGTATTCAACGCGGACGAAAGCCATCCGCTGGAAAGCCTTGGCAGTCTGATCGCTCCCTCGACCAAACTCCTCTACACCGACATGCTTCCTAATTGCTCGTCCATTTCCGACCGAGTCGGCTCCGACCGCGCTCTGTCCAAGCTCTTCTTTGCCGCAAACAACCGCGCGCGTGACATTATCACGCCCCTGTCACCCGTTATGGACACGTTGCGGGCGACGAAGAGCGTTGCCGAAGTGAAAATGATGAGGAAGGTCGGCCAGGCTTCGGGGAGAGCCATTACCCAGGCTATGCGAACCGGCTGGACCCGGGAAAATCACCTTCACGCCTTTCTCAATTACCAGTTTGTCGTCAACGGCACCGATGGCCCGGCCTACATCCCCGTCGTGGCTGGCGGCGATCGCGGCAACTGTATCCACTATACCGTCAACAATGACCGGTTCCAGGATGGCGAGACGATTCTTGTCGACGCTGGCGCCGAGTACGGATCTTATATTAGCGACATTTCGCGTACCTGGCCCGTGTCAGGCCGCTTCACTGCCGCCCAGCGCGCCCTGTACGAGGCTGTCCTCGCCGTCCAGCGGACTGGCGTCTCGCTCTGCCGCGAGTCGGCCGGCATGTCACTCGATGACATCCACCATATTACCACGCGCGAGCTGGTGGATCAGCTCAAGGCTCTCGGCTTCGACGTCAACGCGAGTACCATCGGCCTGCTCTTCCCTCACCATGTAGGCCACTACGTCGGCCTCGATGTACACGACTGCCCCAGCTATAGCCGTCGCGAGACTCTGCGCAAAGGACACTGCCTGACCATTGAGCCGGGCATCTACGTTCATAACGACTCGCGCTGGCCTAGCCACTTCCGCGGCATGAGCGTCCGCATCGAGGACAGCATCTGCGTCGATGACGACTCACCCTTGGTCCTCACCACCGAGGCCGTCAAAGAGGTCGCAGATATAGAAGCTTTGCGCTCTTAGCTGCCGCCACCGTCGTCGTCTGCCTGCCCGTCCTCGTGCGTCGTGTAGCCTGTGGTTCAGAACTCGGGTATCAGGCAAAATTCCTGTATACTGTGCGCGATTGTTCCAATGGGTACGGTGCACTAAACTGGTGCCCTTATTGCGGCGCCAGCTCATTGGCTCAGATGCGACTTCTAAGCCATACAAGGCTTGTTATACGGCCATCCTGCATGGGAAATGAGTGAGATAGACAAGCAAAGGAAGTTCTGGTGTCGGCCACGGAGACGACCAGGGGAGCGTCGATCCGGGCGCATGTAGGGTAAGGAGGTAAGGACGACAGCGGTGACGGATGTAGGTCTTGTCCACCTATTTCGAAGCCAAATCAAACTCCGGTCAGGTAACGAGAATGTACGAATAAAAACATAGGGAAAGGCTGTTATCCAAGCTCGAGTACGAGCGCTGCTTCAACTCGACTTGCTGTTGATGCAGAGAATAATTCAAAAAGTTCATCCCCTTGATTCACTACCCCTCTTCTCTTTTTTTCTATAGCCCCTGATTCCTATCCCCGTCCTCGGAGCCCGGTATCCGCATCTTTTGGCCTTTATCGTACAGCCAAGACAATTTGCCCACCTAAGTCTCCATGCAGGGGGAGGGGGGCAGGAAGGGCTAAGGGGGAGAAGCGGGGCCGGGCACAGAGAAGCGCCCGACAAAAGGCACCGATTGTGTACGACACCCGAGGGCATGAACTGAAGCCCCGAATCCAAGGTAAGGCGAGGGAAGAAAGGCTGTCCTCGCTTTGGTGACAGAACCTAGTCTTCCCATGGCGGCAGCCGGCCCCCACACCGCTCAGCAGAAGCCTCTAGGGTCAAACAACGTCATGCTGTGGTTGGGCATCAGATCCTGCTGTCTACTGACGCTGTTGAAGAGCGTCTCGAATGCTTGCAGTCGCCGTGTAAATTGCTGGTGCTCCAGCATAATGGCCTTGTTACTTTGCTCCAGCTGCTGAATGTACTCGGTGGCTTTGGTCAAGACGGTGCCCTGTTGATCGACGTCATCAGCAAGAAGCCTTTCCTTTTCTCTTACGCTACTTGGAAAATTTCCTAGAGTTTCTCTCTTCTTTTCATCGAACCGAAATACTACCACCCCATCCTTACGCTCAATCGGAGAAAGAAGACACCGAGAGCTACCGACCTTGCTGACTTTGGGGTTGCTTTGAGGGCCTGAGCTCCCCTCGGCGTCCGTTCCAGGCGCAGCCAATTGCAACGCCGGCACAGCATCCCGCAGTTCAGCGATCTTGACCTTCAGGTTGGTGCGGTACTTACGCTCGACGTCGTTGTGGGCTATCCTGTAGGCCGACCTGGGTTTGCCTGCGTCAGGCCCCATGCCTCCCGGTGGCCTCTTAGGCGGCCCCGGCTTCGTAGCCGCGGCGCGCTTTGCCTGTCTCTGGGCCGCCAACTCCCGCGCTTCGTCGAGCCGCCATGATGAGCCAGGAGATGTATTCCGGTGTGCCAGATCTGCAGCGCCGCTCAAAGGACCATCACCCCTTTTCCGCTCCAAATGGGACGGCAAACGAGCCCCCAGGCCAGCGCCAAAGCCAATGCCGAATCCGTTGGGAGGGATGTAGCTGCCGGGCATCTGGCCCGAATTCAGCGCAATCTCGAGGAGGCGCCGTTGTTCGTCGGGGCTGAGGACCTGATTCATGCAGCGAGGCAAACCTCCCCAGATGTCCCGTCGCATGACTCTTGGAGTCTCCTCCATGGCCACGTTTAGCTTGGGTCCCGACAGAGCTCTATTGCTCCAGGAAAACGGACTCGCGCTCGAAGCACCCCGCTCAGGAGGAGCCGCAGGCGGCGGGCGGGGTGGAGGGAGGGATTGGAAGAGTTGGCCTGACTCTTGTGACCGATCGCCGGGTTGCGCTGCCTCCACCTCTTCGTCGTCGGACAGCACCTGGTCGTCGAAAGCGGTATCATCGATAAAGTCTTCTTCCCTGAACGGAGCCATGGCCGTGGAGTAGAGCCCGCTACCTAAGCCTGGCATGGTGTGGGTTGCAGGTCCCATTCTGTTTCACGAGCTCTAGGTTAACAAAATTCGAAAGAGCCAGTCTCTCCGCTAGGTCCTGAAAGCAGGAAAGACGAAACAGACAAGAAAAGAAGAGGGAATCGGCAGGAATTGGCAGGTTTGCATAGCTCACCCATTCTGATCCGTGAGATCGTTACGCTTGGAGTAGTCGATCTCGAAGCTGCCCATCTTGTCGCCGTCGTCGTCGAATCGGATCCAGTAGTCCATCGAGTCCAGCGCCGGAGTTGCGGGGTCGACCTTGATGCGCTTGCTGTTATGAGAGACCGCATCTCCACGCCGGAAGTAGTCGGGCTGTCGTGGTGTTGCCTGCGGGAGCGAGCCCTTGCTTTCAAGGACGCACGATGAGGGCATACTGCTCTGTGCGAATGACATGTCAGTGAAGGCAGCAATAGGCGATCCAAAAGACGGCACGGGGTCGTCGCCCGGAGGCCGCGAGGTAAAGTTGAAGGTAGTGCTCAGGCGGGAGGCGGACGCGGGTGTCGACGCATCGGCGACAGCAGCCCGCTGCTGCTGAATGGCGGAAGCGTGGCCAGCATCGTCGGACGAGAGCAATGACGACGAGACGTCGAGGGCGCCGGCGTCGCTGTGCCTGCCAGCGTCGTCGGCCATGATCAGGCGGTCTAGAGCGATGCTCAACGGACGTCTCTCCGGCGCCATCGACGCTGGCTGGTCAGTTGCCAGCGACTGCGACGTGACGTCGGAGACGAGGCTCACAAGCCTGGGTGGTGGGGGGAAGGGGGGAGTCAATGCCAAGGCAGGCCAGAGCAGACTGGGAGGAGCCGTACCCGGCCGGCAAGAGAGGCCCCTCTCTTGTCCTTTGGCCGCCTATCTATTCGGTCGCTTCTCTCTTATCTCCCGACCTTGAGCCAGTAGGATAACCAGCAGGCAGACGTAGTGGCGAGGAAGAAGCGGCCGTATCGCGGATCGGGCAATGCATGTACCTGAGCGAGGGAGACGAGACCAGCCGACGAGACAGCAGCAGCACCAAGCGTGGAATAGGCAGTCGGATCCCAACACGACAACTGATGAGGTCGACACACGTTTCGGCTTTTCTCACTTCTGGGAGGGCACAAGGGATGGAGCAGCAAGGTTTGCCAAGTGGCGACAATCGTCTAGGCGAGATGCTCCGTCGCGGATCGGCCAGCCAGAGCCTCATATCCACGGCTGTCAGCGGCGCGAGCAAGGGAGTCGAGTGAGAGTTTCGGCCATCGGGGCCCTCTTTTCTCTGTGAAGCCCTTGACCTTGACCTTGACCTCCCCTGCGTCTTCATACTCTCGCTTTTTGTTCCACGCCCTGATCGAAACGGCCGCTTGCTTTTCCAGGCACCGAGAAAAAAACAGCAGAACTCGCTGATGGCTGTCACAATTCAAGCACAATGCCGGCCAAGCGTATTCAGTCGGTCCCACCGGCCCCTCGTTCCCTCTCTATACATCCATCTCGCTGTGGCCCTCGGGACGGCACTGCGACCTATCGGAGTCGCTGATGCGTCGGATTGGCATGACTCGGCCAGGCCTGGATCAAGCTGGGACGAACGACAACAGCCAAGGCGCTGCCGCGCCTGGCCTTGCGGACCCGGCTTTTGCAGCTCGTTCGGCCGTCTAAAATGGCGTAACGCGGCTTGTTTTCACCGGCGGTAGTCCGTCTGGGGGCAGTAAATTTGCATCCTAGCTCCATGCAGATCGTGGAAAAAATCGTATGATGGCCGAGGCTGCATCGCACCGTAGGACCGAAGTGTGAAAGCTGGTCCTGCCCTGCTGATTGGCTTGCGGCCCTCTGACATATATGTCTTGGCAACGTCGTCCCGATCTTTCTCTCAGCCTTGCAACCTGCCCGCTGTTTATTGGCTGCTGCTGACATGCCCCTTCAACTTATGACTGCTCCACCTCACTGATTAGTTAACCTTGACCCGTTTTCTCCTTCCTCATCCCCACGTCACCCGCAGCGGCCCCCAAAGACAGCTATCAAATGCGGCAGTCTGCCCTCATTTAGCTAATATAGGCATATTCTGTCGTCGTTCGTCGTCGTCGCCGTTGCGGCGTTTAATGTGACGTGCTACAAACACCTGCAGCGGTCTCAAATTATCGCTGGCGGCGTTCAAGGTCGCTGAGCGTGCGCCTTGCAGCATCGGGAGGGCGGCTTAGGACCGGGCCTCCGGTGGCTCGATATCACCCGGAGGAAGGGCTCCTAACGGGTACCCGTCCGAACAAACGACACCAAGAAGCACGAGAGCTCAGGTATGAATAGGCCGCCGTATGGATATGATTCATATCCTTGGCCGGATGCGTGCCCTGGCTACCATCATCTTCAGTTCCTTGCCAGGCTCTGGCACATTGTCCTCGGCGCCGAGTTCCCCTTCAGGGCATATGCGCTATTGTCGATGTAGGAAATACATGTTAACGAGACGAGACCAATCTCGGACCACCCAAAAGAATGGGTATCATGAGCAGCTACGCGAGCTCGCTTGCACATGTGATTTTTGCCCCATCTATATTGATGGCTTTGTACTAAATTATGTACGCTGCAGACATGTCTGCAGTGCGTACTGGCATCCGACCAGACGTTGCACTATCGTCTGGTTTTGCTATCATCTCCGGTAGATAACGAGTGAGAGTTTGTAAGTAGACGTGGCCTGTACGATTATGGCGCCTCACGAAAACGGTACGAGCGCAATGCGCGCTCCGCGAATCAATATCCAGCATCGTCTTGCCTGCCCTTTCTGTCCTCTCCAGACGATGCCGTCTGGTCGTCTGACAAAGACGAAGATGTCTCGGCGTCTCGGTCAATCATCTGAGGCGTTGAGCCATTGTCAAGGACCAATTGCCGGAAGGGTAAGCCGCTCGCCCTTCTCTGACTGCCGCGCATGTCGCTGTTTCCAGGATCGTAGCCCGGCTCAATTAGGGGCAACGGATTGGGGGAATTTGAATCGGCGTTTGCAGTCGCCGCATTCTTCGCTCTCCTCGATAATTTCATGCTGAGCCGACGTCCCCTTGCAGCCCTTGAACATTTTGTCGCACCACTTGATACGGAAGTAGCCAATGTGGTCGCACGTCCATCGCTTGTCCACCTGCGTGCACATATTTCGCCCCCGTCCGGCCCGGGCCAGCCCGTCGACCAGGCCGACTGAGGCAGGTGGTTGCGTCAAGCAGTTTCGAAGCGGTGGCCGGCGCAGCAGCGAGCGGCGCGCAGCCTTGGCCGGCCAGGCGAGTGGAAGGGCGCAGAAGGAAGACGGAGAGCAAAGGCCATGTCGACGCCGCAACGCGGCTTTACCTGGCGACCCATGTATTGCGCCAGCGCAGCGACTTGTGCCTTGGCAACGGTGGTCGGTGCTTGCGATGACGTCCCCCGGCCCCAGGCGAGCCTCGTGGGCTGGGCGCCTGTCTGATAACAGCACCTGCCCGAGGCCTGCTCCAGCGTAGACAGTACGGACGACGAGGCGTGCGTCAGACGTGGTGGCGGCAGACGCACCACGGCACCGGAAATGTTGGCAGTTGGCAGGTCAAGCAGTGCCGGGAGCGGACTGTCGCGGGCTGTGGTTTGACTTGGCCCTCCGCGTCCCTATCTTTTTTTCCGGCGTCGCGGGCGCCACCGGGAGAGCTAGTAGCGGCCATGATTGGCCCCAGCAGGCTTGCCGCTCCTCTCGACGATCGCCGCCATCTCATCGGCCTCATCGTCCAGTCCCTTTCGGCGGTGGCTGAAGAGTCGTGTGGCGACTCCCTATACCCAAGGAGGTGCGTACTCTGAATCAGCCCCCTCGCTCCTTGCTACCCGAACCTACCATACCTTCTCCTGGCTGCGCTCGCTGGTCTCGGCCAGTCCAGCCGCTGGTGGGCGCCCTAAAGGCCACGATGCATCCCATGAGCTCGAACTCGGCAGACGGTATAGATGTGCCTATGGCCACTCCTCTCCGTCGGCCCGAGTGGAATCCAGAGAACAGCCGGAGAAGTCGATGTTTGACGGACTCCTATTGCGTAAGGCAAGTGCCAAGGTAGAGGGGCCACTTCACGGACCTCCTTCCCTTGAGGACACTGGATGTGCCTGCCAACAAAGACAACGCGACAACAGAAGCCTCAGACAACTTTTCCAATATGATATCATTGCCATGCTCTCGCTTCTCAACTCACGAGCAGAAAAATTAGCACCTCAAGTGCTGCGCCAGGTACGAGCAAACCTCATCCTCGTAGCTCGTTACGCTTCTTTTTTCCTCAGCATACTTACGCCTGGGCTTCCCGGCCCTTTTTTCTGCCAAGTTTTCTCCAAAGCTACTTACTGAAACCAGCTCGAGACCAATAATCTACCCGACGTTCTGTCCCTCCGGCTTGTTCCACGCGGCCAGCTTTTTCAGCCTGCTCCCCAGACCTGCCCACTCGACCTGCTCTCTTCAAGGCTCCTTGGGCTAGTTCAATAAGCACGACTCAATCGATATGAGGCTACTCCGTTGGCTAACGGCCTGCAGCGAGGCCTTTGAAGATCTCTCGTGGCCCGCTCGTGGCTCGCGGCCCGGTATGCTACTCACTTACTTCGCCGTCCTGTACTTTAGCCGCTGAGATCAAGGAATTAGAAATGGAATCACCCAGGAGTTCAAATCCCATCGATTGCACAGTCTCTCCTCCTTTATCTTTCAACGACACAACCGCGAATTTGTACGCCGTCGCTCTTGGAGAGCTCGAGAGCCTCAAGTCGGGACCACTTTGTCATCGTACCGCCGCCCGGCTGTTGATTAACCACTACCAGCTACTTGATACTCGGAACGATGCAATACTCTTAATAAACAGTGGAAGAGCCGCGCGGGACTTTGTAGACTACTTTGCCGCCAGTCTGGCCATATGTGATTTGGATCGAGCAAGCTTTGACATTCCCTCGTCCTGCGCCAAGTTTCGAGAGCCTGTGCTCATCCAGATATCCGTGCCCCCTAGACTAGAGCTGCACGTGTCGTCATCCGAGATAGACAAGTGTCTTCAGGGGCTTTTCCGTTCTGATTCGGCTTGGAACACTTGGGTTGGCTACAAGCACAAAGCTTTGGCATTTTGCGAGGCGGCTCGGGCTGATGGCGAGAAGGGTATGACATTGATCATGTCAAATTTCAAAGTGACTATTGTTGACTCCTCTGCCTACGAACAGATTAGGAACATCTATCTATTCCAGCGTATCACCAAAGTAATGGAGAAATTGACGACCCGGGTGGAAGCCGAAGTTGACGTCCGATTCGAAACCTTGAAGTATTTGTTTCGGTACACAACCGAAAACGTGGAAAGCATCGTCCCAAAGATAAGAGATGTAATAGAAGGCCTATCTCAGGCTGAGCAGGTGCTTTCTAGAGCACTTTCCCGAGGAACAGAGGCAAGCAAACCTCTAACTCTGCATGTATGGAAAAACACTTACGGGCATATTACAGACGGTGGCGACCGTGGGAGACGGGCTGCAAAAGGCGAAAACTCTGGAAGATTTGTTGACAAGACTAACTGGTATCGATAACTGAGACCGATGAGAAGATCGTCCGTTCATACGGTTCGGCAATTCAAGTTGCCTCGAGGCAAATCAGTGATGAAGCCAAAGTTGCCATGAAAGCTCTCGAAGCCGTAACTGCGGCCTCGACATGGTTGCAGCAACAGCTGGTGCGGATGTTGTCTTCCACTAAACAATCTCCGAGTTGCACTTTCTCATGGATTTAAGTGGCATCACATGCACGAGCCGTTGACGTCTCCCAAAAGCAGGGAGACATTGAATTCGTTAGCCATCTTTTCTGTCTTTTGTTTTTCAACCCTAGTTGCTGATCGACGGCTGTGTAGAAGATGCAGAGGCTCGAAGAGCTTACCGACGCCTTGACCTTGAAACAGGAACATCATGCGGCTATTTTGGAAAAAGTACAGCTGTCAGCCTCACGTATCGCAGAAAACGTGAACTCTATTTCAGACTCAATCGGTAAATTTGGTCTAAAGATACTCAGCTGGCTCGATCTCAGCAGGTGGTGGCCTTATATTGTCTTGCCGCCCATGGTTATATTTACTGTGTCTTATGGGCTTCCTTCATCCTTGACGAGAAACATAATCGTCCTAGTCTTGAGTGCGTATCCTTTGAAGACTCCAAGGTAAGATGTACTGACACTTGATGATAGCCGAAGCCTTAGTGCTCGTAGCCAAGCAGCAGGATTCTAGCCTATTCGAAAACGCCTCTTGGTATGCCGGAAGCGGTGCTACGTACAACTCGTCGGCATTTGAGCAGATCTTCGAGCAGGTGCTCTGATCCATCTGTATCTGGAGCATATCAATATTGGGGGTAACCGACGTGGACTTCAAATTAGAGAATCTGGCGAGCCTGACGATTTTCGGTCGAGAAAAGACCTGAAGAACAAGGCCGTCTATTTCGACTTAAGATAGTATTCAACGATGGATCGGCGCTCTAAATTTCGTGGGACAAGGAGATGGTCGCGTCTCAAAGCAACTAAGATGGTTTCATGTCGCGAGCTACATTAACTCATCCACTTTCGGTTCATACATGTCAGATAATTGTGATGAGAGTCCTCAGGCTGGAATGACGACGAGGCGGCACACGACAATCCGCACGCCCCACGAAGGAGTTCTATCGCAAAGGGGTATACGTAAAAGTATGCTTGCCAGGCCCTATAAATGGGTATTTGAGCCCGTCAATTTAAACGTCATCCGTGATGCTGTGCGATGGCTCAGCTCCGCTGTGTCGCATACATGTGTGTTCAAGATGCAATGGCACTCAGCCACTGTGACGTCTAGAAGGGGGACCATCCGCTGCCTTCTAACCTACCTGTGCGAGGAACCCTGAGAAGACGAAAGGACGAAAAAAAGAAGTAGAGAGAGCGACCGTTGAACATGGGCCTGCTGACAGCCGAAGGGCTCCGGTGACCTCAAGAAGCTTTGCAACGTATAGATAAATACTCTACATGGGCCTTGACGTGTGACAAAGGGTGACGTTATTTCGAGGATCGACAGGGTTGCAGTCAATGTAAGCTTTAATTCTATGGAGAAATTGCGGTCTAAAGTTTTCAATCTCGGGATATTGCTAATGTTGGTCACTCGGTGGTTGGATGTGACACAAATCGTGTCAGTCTCGGCGTCCAAGCTCGGGTAGATCAAGGCGATTGAGACATTACAGGCCTAGAAAATCCGACCATAAACCTCTAGCGGTATTTTAAATGAATATTTCAACCACGAGTAAGGTGAGCGAGTTGCTAATAGCCTTTTTTCTCGGTCTCGTTCTCAGATCTAGGTATTGCGTGGCCTTGGTGCGCTCCAAGTGCTGGTCGTGAGTTGTCACGTGGTGCTAGTCATGGTCTCCTACGAGCTCAACTTGCTCAGATCATAAAAGCTTTTCTCAGGAGCATGGGCCATCTTTCGTCTTGGAGACTCAATTCGTTATTTATGAAGTGCGCCTTGCGGCGGATCAGCCACCTTTCAAGCTATTCCATATATCATGCATGCCAGTAAGTCCTTGCCCCAGAGGATTCCCGAATTCATACACGCGCGGCAGTGGCTAACCGTGCTGTCATGCCAATCGTTGGTTGTCAATGGCGTCTATCCCCAAAGTCAAAATGAGGTGCTGCCAAATACACATGCTTTTTCGATTACGTGGCCATAACCAAAATCTTTGTAAAACACGATATTTCTCGTCCCTTCTCGTCGTGGAAGACATTAAACAAATGTTTCCAAACGTTTTTGGTGTCTGAGAAAATAGAAATATATCAGCTTGACGCCCACCTTTCCTACCCGATAAGCCCAAGTTCCTATTTACAACCAGCGAACAAAACAAGGTGTAGAAGGCTCGTCTGCGCCGGTTCATTTGGCTGACGAGATAGTACGACTTTCTCGTTTTTCTCCTTACATGATGGCGCAGCTTCCCACGCTGAAGCCGTATCCTTGTTGGCACTGTTCCAAGTAGCCAGCGTCTTCAGAAGAGCTGGGCAGCATGTTTTGTTGCCTGATGACGCCTCGGACCGTGAACGATTGCTCACCATCTGCATGCCACCATCGCAGTCTTTGAATCCATAGACCCTCTTCTTCATCTGAACTTATCTCCCACTTGCCGGACGAGACTGCCACCTCGCACTGATCCTTGGGAAAATGCAATTCCGGCAGAAATATAACAGTGGGTGCATCGTCGGCAGTGGCTTTGGGGGCCTGCAGTTTAAGATTATATGTGCACTGCCGCAGGGAAAAGCCACTTGAGACAACGTCTCCTGCCACTGCGGTCGGCGTCGGGCGAATGAAAGCCTCGGCCGCGCGGTAGCCAGGTGCGTTGGTCAACTCGGGATACTTGGCTGAGAAGCCGGAGCTTATGGAGGGGTTAGTAAGGATGCGTTGCAAATTGTCTGGCGTCACGTTTTCGTCGTCGCTAGCCTCCCTGTTCACTGCTGAGGTTCCTCGTGGCGTGGACGAGGCGCTCCTGGGAATAGCAGATAATTGTGGCACCTTGTCGTCGAGTGAGAATATGGACAAATCTTCCCCGTTCCACTGGTCGCCGTTCTCGCGATCGTTGGTTGCGCTGTAAAGCCACAGACAATGACCTTCCATCTGAGAACCTTCCACACCAAAGTAGTTGGCATCAAGGGCTGCTGATTGGCTTGAGTAGTCGCCGGTTCCGTAAGCCTTTTTGTCGTCCATGTCGTAAGGAATTCCGAATTCGGTAAGAACGCAAGGGTGTTTGCCGATCCGGTCCAAACCCTCCTGTCTAAGGCTCGCAAGCTGTTCCCTCAGTGAGTTGCGAATCGCAGTTTCGCCAATCTTGATGGCAAACATGGGGAGGAGATATCGGCCGCGAAGAATGCCGACGACGTCAACGTTCCATGTGCGGTTCCAATGCTTGGTCATGAGCGTGATTCCATCGTAGAAGTGCGGCGTGAAAACCATGCGCGGATCGTCATCTTCGGTATCTTTGATTTGCGGGGGCAGCTCGAGTGTGGGATACTGTAGCAGCATGAAGCAGTCCTTGTGCTTGCTCCTGCAAGCACGGCTGTATCGCCTCCAAAACTCCATGAAAAAGGTGTTTGTGAACTGGGGGTAGTCAAGGGTGATGCCAGTGATGGGATCCTTGGCGAAATAGTCTTTGCGCAACAGTGTATCGGTCGAAGGATCCCACACGCCATGCTGAGCCCAAATACATTGGCCCAGCTTCCAGTTCGAATCGCGTTTCCAACCGTATCGGGAGTCGTCGTAGCCTTGTGGCAACCAGGCCGTCCGTCCCCGGGGGTCGACGAGGGTTGTACCCGTCTTATAGGCGCCTAAGGCTCCCATGTCCCAGGTGTCGACCTCGCAAGCCCTGCCCATGCCAGTCAAAAAGGTCTGCCACATGGTGGGGCATGTGCCCTTCTTCAAAAGATGTTCCTTGGGAATGACCGTCAGGTCGGCGTAGCCAATCATACCCCTGTTGGGCTCATTAAGGCTCTCCCAACCCATGACGACCTGGTCTTCGAGGTCGCCGGCCTCGTGGATGCGCTTTGCGAGGTGAGTACAGGCCTTGATAAAGTGAGACTGCAGGTAGTCCTGAATATTGACGCCGTCGATGATGCACTTGGGGCAAAAACCTTACCGGCAAAGAAAAGAGTGAAGATAGTGCCGGCAGCAAGGCGGAAATAGTTGGTAGCCCAGATCATGCGGGGGAACTTTGCCGGTTCAGGCCACGTATTCTGGACCAAGGCGGCCTCGGTGGCGGCAAAGCCCTCCGGATCCAGACCACAGGCGTAGACGGTCCACATTGGAGCTCCAGAGCCCCCAGTATAGCGCGACCATACGTCCTGGTGAGGATCCATGAATACGAAAAAGCCGTACGACTTTGCTATGCGCAAGATTTCGATAGTATGTCGGATGAAGTCTTCGTCATATTTGCCAGGGCCGGCGGCCTCAATAGCCTCCCATGCAAAGACATAACGGATAGTGTTAAATCCGTAACGCTTGATGCGGGCGAAGTGTGTATGGGCATTTTCCTTGGGGAACGGCCGCTCGTGGAAGTTGACGATGTCACCGTCGAAGAAGCCTTGACCAACATGAGAAGGGAGGCTCGGTTTACTAGGAAGCTTGGAGTCGCCAGCAACATTGATTCCGCGGAGCACAACTTGTCGACCATGTGAATCGCGAAACTGGCCGTCATCAATCGACAGGCGAAAAGAAGCCATCGTCGCTGGTCGCGTTGGGACGGAGCAAGCTGGTTGGAGTGCTGAGGAGAGTAGGATGGAGTACGTAGGCGAGTCAGCAGTTGTAAGCATTCAAGTACACGAAAGAAAAGAAAAAAAGGCGAGGAGAGAGGAGAAGGAGAGGAAAGGAGTCGGGAGAAAGGATGACGGTGTTGAATTGAAGGGGGGCAGGCTGGATAGAGCCGTACCCTCACTACCCCTATCAAATGACGTGTGGGTGCCATGGAGGTCAGGGAGGACCTTGGGTAAAGTTGGGGCGTGGGGTTGAGGTAGATACTTCGTACGGCGGATGCTCTTAGTGCCTGAGGGATCAGGCAGACAACAGTAAGGGCGTGATCACGTGATTTAAACAGGCACTTTGTGCCATGCATCGGCCTGGACTGATAGGCACGAATCCTCATTCACACCGCGAGACGCTTAAGCCGGCCGAACCGGTGGCGTGATTAGCACGCGCTTCCACGTCTGCTCTTTTCGAATATCCCCTGGGGAAGGGCGGATGAGTGTACATTCACCCTGGAACGCTGAGTCCGGTGCTGGGTGAGCACTGAGTAGCTGGATGGGTGCTGCTTCCGCCAAGGGAGAACCCTGACCACCCTGTACAAATTTCGTACACAAGCCCGAATGAATATTTGAGCGACTGGGCGCAAAGCCGGTCCCAATATACATCCTTCAAGTAGCTGGACAAGTCAACTTTTGTCAGATATATTTAAAGTCGTGCGTCACGTGAAAAAATTTACGTGCGCCATCCCAGAAGAGCAAACGACGCGGGGGCACGCGCTAGCCGCGTCCCCCAGTTCTACCGGCTGAGGCGCCGAACAGACCGAGAAGGACTCGTGCCTGCCGAGGCAGACCGATCCGTCGATGCACCGCGCCGCAGCCCAGCTGCCGCGCCCGCGCGTGATGTTGCGTGACAGCAGCCCAAGGTGCTGTCGTGATCGTGGTGTGGGGCGCCCTGAAGCAGGCTCCTCCGCCGCCCCCCCAACCTCTCGAGGAGAGGAACCCCGGAAACATTCTGCCCTTCCTCCTCTTTCAGTCCCTGCGAGGGGCCTGTCTCCCCCCGCCGCGTCCACTGGCTGTCCGCCGCTTCTTAGCTCGGCTGAAGGGGGCCGCCTGCCCGCCTCAGCTCCATTCGAGGGTCCCCGGGGGCAAGTTCTCTCGTAGAGCTGCGTGTCCCGGTTAGCTGGTTGTCTAGTTACAGACGACATTGATACAAATCCCCGTGAGCGCCGAATTTACCATTTCATGGCGTAAAACGTGGGTCCAAGTAAGGTTCCATTGGGTCAATAGCCGAAGTACACGATGCGGGAGTCATCGGTGTCATCGGCTCTTTTTTCAGCATTTGCCTGAATGGTGGAAACGTGCCCAAATGCTGGTGTCTTGGTCATGCTGGGATTCTAGGAGTTAGCTTGTCTACTGGCTATTCGATGATTGCTTGACGGTTGGTTAGACCCGCAACCTTTGGCTAATTGTACGTACGCCTTGCACGACAGCTCCAAAAACCAAAGTGCAAGGCGGGGCGCAGTAAATTAGGGAGGGTTCGTGAGATTTACTGGTCGCGGCTCAAGCCCGCGTCGTCTTCCTAGGCGCATCATCATCCGGCGCTTTTATGCGGCCTCGCCGCCCAGTCGCTGCTTGCTCGGGCACGCCTAAGTACATCCTCGAAGCTTCCTTCAGGCGCTGGCAGAAACTTGCTCATCTCGCTCTGCCTCGCTTCCGAGCAGCCTTCGATCGTCATCTTCGCCTTTCTCAGACAGCATAGTCCAAATCTCCGCGGCTGGCGTCTGCGCCCCCTATCCAGCCCCCTCTGAACAAGTGATTGCTCAGCTCTTCAAGGCGGGGTTGGCGGTAAATCCCAGGGTTGACTTGACGTGCGAACGGTCCTGGCTCAAGAATTGGCGGCGCTTGTTAATGTGCTCCTTACCGTGTTTTCTCTGCAAGCGCTCGAGAGTCCTGCTCGCGGCCCCGATGTCTGCGTCGGCCGAGGGCTTCGCGTCGGCGAGGCGCAGGTTGCTGTCGTCGCGGTCCGTCCATATGCCGCGATGGTCGCAGGGCACGGGCGCGCCGTCGCGCAAGCTCTGCATGACGAGCAGGGTGAGCTTGCCTGGCTTCATCGTTGTGTGCCACAGGGCCTTGAGGACGATGTGCCTCGGGAAGCCTTGCTGTTCGTAGCCCTGCACGCATTCTTCTATGGTCTCGGGCAGGCGCGCGGTGCTTTGTCGACGAGGCGGGCTTCTCGGGGTTTCGTCCGCTGCGTCTTCTGGGTGGTTGATATGACTTTGGTCTGGCCGATGGGGGGGGATAGGGCTTTGGGAACGCATCTGGTGCCGCTGCTGCTGCGCGAACACCGCCTCAGCCTCTGGATCGGCCAGTTTGTGGCGCTTGGCGCGGCTGTTAGGCCATTCTGAGTCGCAGCCATTGCGAGATGGCTTCTTGTCGTCGATTGGTGCAGTCATCCCCGTGCTTGACTCTTCAGCTCCACTGATGTACTCCGACTCATCATCTGGAGCATGTTCGAAAATCAAAGTCTACACCTTTTCCCTTGTAAAACTTGTCCAGGTCCTCAAAAAAAAAATTCTTTCCTCGATTTCGACTTCAGGCGTAGGCTCTAGGGGTAAGTCCAAACGAGGGGTTTTCGATCTTTCTATTGCAGCCAACCAAGTGGCCGTCGTGGTGTTTGTCGCCTTAGCCTGCATCTTGAGGTGAGACGCGAGATTCTCCTCCAGTTCCTTTGGAATCTCTCGTTTTGCAAGTTTTTTAATATATTCCATCCCATACGATTTCAAGGTTTTTACAAATCTGGCTCTCCACGACTGCCACGAGTGTCGAGGGTTCTAAGCGAGGTCAGTGGCACCGCCTCAGCCAGTAATGATGGTGTTTCCAAAAACGGCTTACGCAGTGCTCGAGTTTGAGATAAATGACATGACCCTGTACTGGGTGTCTGTTCGAAAGTATCCAGCGGGCTAGGAAGATGTCATCGTGGAGTGTAAACGGCGTTCTTTTAAAGATGGGCCCGGCCCTCTGCGAGCTTGGTATGTCGCATTGCTGATCACCAATGAGGTAAAAATCAGGTTCTTTGAAACGACCTTCTTTCACCGAGTCCTCTATAAGTCGATACGAGTGCATCCCGGGCTGGCCATTGTTTTTGAGGTCGTCTCCTATTAGATAAGTCGCATACTTTTCCAGAGGCACGACGGAGCCGCCGTTGCTCTTCTCGTAGTAGTCAGTCCAGGTGCGCAAGCGTCAGAGGGACGTGAGTGAGGCGCAACCTTTATTTTCTCGAGAATCCAGTCTCGCAAGGGGACCCGATGGGCAACCCAGAACCGGAGGCCTTCGAAGATGGTGTTGCCATGGGATTGGCGGGTGCTGCTATCGGTGGAAAACTCCGTCATCATGAAATCTTTGGGCTGGTCAGCAGGCGATAGATATGCGGATGGAAGCGCGATCATGGAGTCACGGTGCGTTTGAACATCGTTGCGGAACCCATGGTGGCGTCCTTGACCGGAGACAACAATTGGCACTCAACGCATCACGTGAAACGATGTATCACGTGGCGGGAACCTCTTTCAAGTGGGCAATAAGGTTATTAGTAAATACGACAGTGCTGAACTTCAGCCGCCAAGCCAGCCGAAGACGGCGCACCACAAGGCCCGGCCATGATGCCCATCTGTGCCGCACAACTCTCCAAAGCCTCCATTGATAACTAGATGCGCCCTCCTTGGGCGGCCTGCGAGAGAGGCTTCCCTGTTTTGATTCCAAAAGCCCGCACAACGAGGCGGTACCGTCGGCTTCCTCAGCGCTCATTCGGCCCGGCGTCATGACGTCGTTCCACTGGGTTGTCGTTTTTGTGTCCAGCCTCTCGTTTATGGTTGTGACCTTTTTCGGCAGACTGCCTGCGCTTCGGTAGGGAAAAAGACCCCCGAGTCGTTACACGGTTTGGCCGCCTTAGCATCTCATCTGACTCTCGTGTCTCGTCGCTAGCCGCACTCCTGTAGCCGGCCTGCACAAGCTGATATGCAACCGCTTGCCCGCGACTCTGTCCGCCCTGGACAAGCAGCTCACTGCGGGCAGGCTGTCATGGTCGCTGCGGTGATTCGGCAACTTTATGATGCATGATCGGCATCCCACCGTCGTGGTTCGCAGGTCCCTCCCCTTTCCTCCCCCTTCTTACTCATGCTCGATACAGGTCTTCTTCCTCGCCATCCTCGTCTGCGCAGAGTACCTCTTTCTACCCGACGCTTGGCCTTTGATGAGCTGGCTCAGCAGACTGCTCGCCATCACTGCCGTCTCTCTACCCTATCTTTTCCTGTTCCTCGCTTGCTCCGCCGATCCGGGCTATATCCCACCCGACAACCATGCCTACCATATGTCGCTCTACCCCTACGACTATACCTTGTTCCACCCTGGAAACGAGTGCCGTACCTGTCGCCTCCTGAAGCCCGCGCGCTCCAAGCATTGCAGCATCTGCAAGCACTGCGTTGCTCGCGCCGACCACCATTGCATTTTCATAAATTCCTGCGTCGGCTACGGTAACCACCATTGGTTCCTCTTGCTTTTCTCTACCGCTGTCTTGACGACCTACGGTGGTTTGCTTGGCCTATCACTCATGTCGTCCCTGATTCAGGCACACCATTCGGATTGGGCAATCTGGAAGCCCCGGGATATGCCGTTCCATACATACACAACTATATGGACCGTGGGCATTCAACAAAATGTACGAATTGGCGCGGCAAGCCTCTTGGCTATCTTAACAAGTCCCCTGGTCTGGGGTCTCCTGACCTATACTCTACCTAATCTGGGCCGGCACCACCACGAGCGAATCTTTCAAGTGGTCCACCCTAAAAGATGATATGGGAGAAGGCTGTGCTTTCCGGCGCGCCCTCTTGTCTGCCAGGCCACGCAGCTCATAGAGCCCCTGTGTCAGATGGCCAATTGAACCCATACACACCCTCGCTTCGTTACCACTTCGAACGGACAGGCTCCATCAGGGAATGCACACTTGCCAGGGTGAGGCGAGTGGGAGCGCGTCTGGAGATTGGAACAGGTGAACCTGTACGATATGGGCTTTTGGGATAATTTGGCCGACTCATTCCAGGCAAACTATTCTTTTGACGGGGGAAAGGATCGTCACCAAACCAGGCAAAACGTCAAAATTAGAACGGCGAGGTCTGCTAGGACTTGACACTTGGACCATGAATTATCCCCTACAAGACCCCAAATAGTGGTTCGCATATGGGGAGACGCTTCATGGGCGGCGCTTAAATGTCTTGCGCTATCTTGGCCTTGATTGCGCTTCTCAAATGCAGTTGTCGCCTATTGCTATCATATCTATGCCTTGTGTGTTACTGGAGAAATAAAGATCCACGCGGGCTTGGGAAAGCAGGGCGTTTTCGATGCCTCTCGTATTTTTTGGCCGCTACAACATCGCCCTGCAGGATGCCATGAGCAGTTTCAATTGAGACTCGCGTCGAAAGGCGACGGTGATGTCATAGGATGGTGCCGAAACTGTACGTGAGAGGGAAACAGAATCAGAATCTTCCGCCATCGGAAGGCGGAGGCATCGAGCGCTTACCCAAACGTCTGCTTGATGCTCTTGATATAATATTCGAGCCAGTTGCGCTTCGTGACCTCTTCCTGGCCAACGGGGACGCCTTCCCAGGTGACGCGCATGATGGTGACGTGGTCTACATCGTTTTGATCAAACTCAATCTGGATCTTGGAGTAGTGGTTGGCTGGCCACTGGCTCAAGCGCCAGCTCTGTACCAGTTTTGTCGGTGGCTGCAGTTCTAGATATTCGCCGGCCACATTACCTCCGAAGAGTTCGAACTTGCCACCCTTTTTGGCGCCTTCAAAGACCTTGGGCGGCGAGCGAGTGAAGGCTGCCAAGCGTTGAGGATCGACAAAGGTTTGGTACATTTCCTCGGCAGTCGTGCGAAACTCTTCGTTGTCGGTCACGGTGGTCGTATTGACGATTCCGGTCGTGCTGGTGGGTGCGCTGGTGAACTCGGTAGGCTTAGAAGAGGATGCCCCGGTATGGAGCTTGGGCGTAGAAAAACCGCTGGAGGAGTTGGATCCGGGAGCATGCTGTATATCTTTGCCGTGCTCGGCAATGAGAGCCGGAGCAAGTTTCTGGAATTCTTTGCGCAGTAGAGGAACCAGCTTCGACCGCACGAGATCCTTGACGGGTTGTTTCTCTTTGGATTCGGAAAAGATGTCGATGTCAAACTGGAGAAAAGTCCGTCAGTCGCCACCAGTCGCCACCAGTCGGCCAGTTGACAAGGAACGAGAATCATCTGCATTGAAAGGCAAAGTTGCAGGTAGTTGAGTTGCTCGCGGCTCGATTCTGGGAGCTGCAGACATACCACGTACTCATCTTCGTTGGTATCATGGGTGATTTCTGGAATTGTGATGGTGCCCGACACTTCATCAACATCCGGGGCGGAACCTGAAACGATCAGCGACCGAAGCCGTCACGGCTTGGCGAGCCGGGCAGGTCATACCAGTGTACTCCAGGACTAACTTGACATCAAAGATGGTGATGACTTTGCCTTTGCGCTGGCTGACGTCGACATCGCCATCCATGCTCTGTACTCTACTGATTTTGGCCGCGAAATCTCCATCCTGGACATCGAGCTTGACCAGCCCGTGCTCGAACCACTCCCTGGCCCAGATAGCAACATTTTTGTTGACCCAATGCCAATTGTTAGGATTGTGTAGTACCATTATCACAATGCAGGCCTTGGCGACCTAAGAAACGAGACAAAGGCCCTGTCAGAACGGTATGATGAGCTCACGCATGGTCGAAAGCGGTGGATAAGGATGGGAGCGAGTGGGGGGCAGTTTGCAAGGTCAGAGGCGGTCTTCGACCACAGCAGTTTGATCATCAAGAGAGTACAAATCACTCTATGACTGGTGCCAGCTGATGTCTCATCATGAAGGAGCAGCTTTGCCGCAGCGTAGAGCAGACAGTAGGATGTGCTCGGGTAAATGGAAGCGTACTCACGGAACAATTCAAGAGTGTTGGCTAGGCAGCCCAAGATGTGATCCAATGTGAGGGGAAGATTGGGCGGGCGACAGGCGACAGGCGACAGGCGGACGACGAGCGGATCGAAATAATAGGAAATTATACAACGGCCAACGGACTCGTAAGCGGGGTCAAGGGGAGGATTCGGGAGATGTTATGTGTTGAATGCTGGAGGGCTCAGAATGCTCTAGAATTTCAGCAGAAGCCTCGTGCTCTCCACCGAGCGAAGCAGCGAAAAGCGGGGCTGGCGAGCAGCTGTCATTGCCCTGTCAACTGGCCATGGACCCATCGACGGAAATCTCAGCCTGAAATCTCAGCCTCGCCGGAGCGACAGGCGAGACAGGAGAGAGCTGGTTGGCTGGGTAATTGGCATCACACAAGGCGAACGAGCGTCTGCGCCAATGAATAGCGTGTTTTCGTGGACGTTGAGCAAGTCACAAAGGGCTGGCTGATCGTTCGTCGGGAAAAGGGGGGGAAGGGGGGAAAGGGGAGGGGAAAGTGGTTCGCAACAGAGCGTTACGGCTTATTGATGCCCAACACATCGCGCACATACTTGAGCACGACGGATTCGAAAAATCGCCTTCCTCTCTCCGGACGACGTTTGGGGGGACATGGTGAGCGTCGGTTGAGGCACGCGGGCGGGCTTGATATGCGGACAGCAGCGGTAGCTGACTCAGGAACGGGCTGAGGGTGAAGGGACGAATAGGCGGCCAAGCTTTGGGTCCCCCCCCGTGGGCGATTCGAGGCGAGGCGGGTGCTATAAATAAACGTCTCTGACCTCGCATTGCAGCCATGCAAGAGCAGCTGTGCTGCGACGCGAATGACCACCAGCCAGCAAGAGGAACATGGACAAGGCAGGGAAAAGGGAGAAAGGGAAGCGGCTTAGGGTCTCTCCCCCTCGTCTCGTCGTCGCCGGCCCGGCTCTCCAGCTATTACTGACGGCCTGCCTGGATTCTCATCCAAGGCCCGGCGTATGCGACCAAAACAGCCGCGCTGGCCGGCTTATCGATGCTCATCCGACGAGGAGGCCGACGTCGAGCCTGTCGGTCACGCTGGCCGCCGCCCTCATCTGGCACTGTCCACGCAGCATCGACAAAGCGATGCTACTAAGCGCCAGCCCGCCAGCCTCGTCGCATGCACCGCACACCCCCGTCATGCGGCCGCTCCAATCAGGTCGTGAAGGGCTTCAAGGCAAAACTCGCCATGATGCAGGCCCTGCTGGAAGGATCCGATGCGCAAGGTAGGTGGTTTTGTGTGTGGACAGCCGCATGTCCGTAGGATAGGTGCACCGTAGCATGCTTGCCTCCTCAGGCCTCCCTCATGTATCGTGCCTCGCGAAGCTTGCATGTGTGGTTGTGCGTGTTTCAAGATGCCGTCGTCGCACCAACCCACGCGCCTTGACAGTCACCATTTCTCCGTCTCCGCTCCTTCTCTCTGCCTCTT
>KN173726.1:263164-285553 GCA_000758425.1 Nilaparvata lugens yeast-like symbiont | reverse complement strand
CCGCCTCCGGACACGGCGGCACGGAGATTCCCTCGCGACCGACGCTTCGGCCTGCCCTCCTTGGGCCAGAGGCGGGACCGGGATCCACCGTGCAGCTCTTGGCCGGGTCAGCAGCCGGCCGCTGGTGTGCCGGTGGCCGGGCCGGAGCGCATCGCTTCGGTGCCATTCGCAGCCGCTGCCAAGGAGCGTTTCCGCCTCTTTGCCGACAAGGAGGCCGTGGCGGCATCCGACACTAACCGTGTGCGCCTCTTCGCCGACTTCTTCGTTACCGAGTCACGTATCAGACCCTCGCTGTCGCCCATCCTCAGCATGAGCGTCAGCGACAACTACGACAATGAGAGCTCGCGCGGACGGACGCCGAGCCGCTGGTGGGAGTCGGACTCCCAGGGCGACCAAGCACGCGTGTTTGCGCTGTCGAGGCGCGAGTCCAAGTACATGGGCGTCTCCAAGGACCGGTGGCTGGAGGAAGACCGAGCGGCCGCCACGCACGGCATGCGACGCGGAGGCGGCGAGCATCGTCGGACATGCGACTATCCGCCCGAGAAGACGAGCTGGCACGGCCGACCCGAGGCGCCACGGTCGCCGGAGCCGCAGCCGAGGCCGGTGGTCGCGGCGTCGCCCCCAAGGGCCAGAGCCTCGACGTCTCGCGCTTCGTGACGCTGCCTCCGCCTTATCCGCGCCACCACCCGGCCGTGAACAACAACCATCCGGAACTCGCAGGGATGCGAAGCGCCGTGCGTTCGCTGAGCGACCTCGGCGACACGGACGAGGCCAAGGAACGCTTTGCCATGGCCAGCTCTAAGCGTCATGACGCCTTTGTTCGCACCGCCCTCGAGCGCCACCAGGCTTTGCAGGCCAACCTGCAAGACGAAATCAACGCCGGCAACCTCGATCACGCGGATGCGACCGCCATCGAGTCCGACGCACAGCAGCAGGAGAAGCTCAAGAAGCAGGAGCTGGGCAAGATGGAATACGAGTATTTCGAAAACGACGTCATCCTGCCCCTCAACAGGCTGCTGACCCAGCGCATCGCCCGCGCCAACGACATGTTTGACCAGCTGTCACACCACCTATTGGACAACAGACGCGTCAACGCCGATATGCCACAGGAAGAGGGCGACGACAGACCCGAATTACTCGAGAAGCTGACGCTGCTCAAGTGGATCTTCGAGATGCGCGAGACGCTGCATCGGGCCCTACACGACGTCCTCTCGGACCGCAACCGACACTACCGAGACGTTGTTGTCGTGCCATTCCGGTCCTCGGGCAGTGTCGAGAAGCTCAGGTCGGCCGACGACTTCTTCGCCCGGGACGCGACGCAGCGGGCGCACGCGTACGCTGCCGAGATGCTGGCCCGGGTGCAAGGCCTCCAGGCGGTGGTGGAAGAGGCCGTGGAGCGCGGTGTAGCGCTGCAGCTGTCAGCCTTCTGGAACATAGCGCCGCCGCTTCGCCAACTGCTGGACCGCATTCCCGCTGCAGTATCTGTACAGCCTGCTGCAGCACGCCGAGAAGAGTACGCACCAATTCATCGAGTCGCAAATCAACCTGCTGTGCCTGCTGCACGAGGTGAAAGAGGCGGTGGTGAACGCGCAGGCACGGGTACTGGCCACCGAGGTGCATGAGTAGAACGGAGGAGCCGTTGCCTGCGTCACTGGCCGCGAGGCTAAGGCCAAGGCTATGCGCCTTAGCAAGGGCCGGCGTCTGACGGACGAACTCAAGGACAAGGTACGTGAGGTGCAGAATCAATGAGACAGCGCGCTGGGAGAGGGTCTGCAGAGCGTCAAGGAGCGCACCGGCGCCTGGCTGCGGCAGGAGGGCGGCTGGGACGAGGCGCTCGACGAGGCGGCCGGTTTTGCAGGAGACTGACACACAACATCGGTCAGGCGAGCGAGCGACGGGGAACAAGGCTGAAAGGCTTGATCTCCGTCTTCTTTCTCTCCGGCGTCTCCATTTTTTGTTTTCTTGGGACTGGGCGCAAGACTTTCGAATATCCTTGTCCTTGTCCTAGAAACGATGAACAGTCCAGATATAAGATCGTTGAGGTGGCGAACCAAGGGAGCCATGGCTTCCGCCAACCCTGTACCACGCCTCGTAGAATTGTGTCCTGAGATTTAAAATCCCTAAAAGCGACCGAGAGCAATTGGATGAAAGAGGTTGTTTGAGGAGATGAATTGAGGCTTCCACAATTCCAGCCGACTTTTGCGCGTTCGTCGAAGGTTTCGAAAGATTAATCGCTCCCGGCTTCTCCAGAGAGGACGGACAGCCGGGGAAAATGTAATCCGTTCGGCATATAGACGCGCGTTCGAAGCCACGCGTGCGTGTTCGCCTCAGCTGGCGCCGCCAGCCCTAAAGACAACCGGCAAGTTTAGGCCAACGCGCCGTGCCGTCAAGCACACACGCTCCTCGCCATCCTCGTTCGCCACGCCGGGGTTGTACTGCTCGAGCAGCGAGACGTACCGGCGCTGTGCCCGCACGTATGCCAGCAGCTGCGTCGCCTCTTCCGAGCCGCCACCCCCGTTGACCGGCGCCTCCGCGAACGCAGCCCGGAGCTGCCGCCGCAGCGGCGACCGCGTCGCACTCAGAAACGGCCGTGGGGGCAGTTCGCGCAGGAAAGCGCGGTACAGCGCCCGCAAGTGTGCGGCCGAACGCGCCATCGTCGCCGCTTGCCGCTGCTGCTGCTGCTTTTGTTGCCTTCGCCACTGCTCTTCCCTCGCTTGCTTCTTGTGCCGATCGTAAGCCGTGGCGTTGGGGATGTTGACTGAGCGCTTTTCTGCGGCGGTCACTCCTCTTGTTGATGATGCGGCGGAACAAAACAACTTGTTATAATGCATGGGAGGAACGAACGGGTGAGTTTTAATCGTTGGCCAGGCTCAGGTCAGATGCTATGCTCCTCACACCTCCCCGTGAAAATAAAGTGGGCTACGATGCAGTGTTCTGATTGCCCCTCAAATTCAATGCCTTTTCATATGGGGATGGTGTAGTGGTATAAGCACTTGGTGTGACATCTAGAGTCAGCGGGTTCGAATCCCGCTCCCCCCACCATTCTGTGAGGGTTTTTTCCCGAGAAAATGTACACTCGGCGGCCCGTCGGCCCGTCGTAAATGGGTGCCGTAAATGGGTGCAAGAGGTTTCTGAGGGTTTCCCGAGGAGGGTTCTCCCCCTCAGTTCATGCTTGTCATGGCAAATGCGTCTCTACTTCCTCTATCCCGAGGATTTGTTTTTATCGCGAAAGGAAGTCGGGCACTGGGTGGGCGTCGTTGCAGATTGGAGGTCTTGTGTTCTAGTTATCTCCATACGTGTCATGCTCCTCAAGGGTTCAGGGCTAGAGCTCGATACGATAAAATATCAACATCAACGCCTTTTCATATACCAAACACTGAAAAAACTCGTCCTCATGAGCTACTCCCTTTTCTGTCTTGTTCCGTCTGTCAGTACCTAGTACACACTCGTATGTACAATTTCAATCGCGCAGATCTAGCGCCTTGAAAGTCTTGCACGCGGCAAAGAGTGTCGGGAAGAAAACAGGGACACAGTACGGCCCGACCCCATACACGCCGCAAATCAAAGTACTCCCCCGTTGATTCAATTACTTGATCTTCTTCTTCTTCAGCTTGATCGTCTGGTCGTTGATGAAGATGCCCTTGCCCTTGTACGGTTCGGGCGGCCGCCATTTGCGGACTCGTCCGGCAAAGGACATGAGCTCCTCGCGATTCGCACCCTCAATCAGCACCCGCGTCTGCGTCGGCGTCGTCACCGTCACACCCGGCGGTATTCCCTCCTCGACAGAGTGCGTGAAGCCCAGCTTAAGGCAGAGGAAGCGCTGTCCGCGGAATTGTTCCTTGGCCCCGCGCTGCTCGACGCTGGCGCGGTAGCCGACGCCCACCAGGCGCAGCATTACCGTGTGCCCTTCAGACACACCCATTACGTGGTTGTTGAGATACGACCACGTAGTTCCTGTAACAAGTGAACGAGATGTCAGAAGATCTGCTATAGTTTCCCGTCCACACAGTGGTCGATGCGAGTGACACTCCTCGGCAGGTCAATGGAAAGCAACGCACCCCACATCTCCCTTTGTTGCTTTACGCTTATGTCCTCGATACTCAACTCAACCGTCTTTTCTTCGGTGTTCCGCTTCAAGTGGATGAATGGAGGGACCTCGAGCAACAACATCCCTGTTCTCGGTGCGTGAGCTTGCGTTAGCCCCTTTTCCCTCATTCTCTCATAGATTCAATGATTGTTCCACGCCGTCTCATCCACGGAGAGGTGCAGTAGGCAGGTCAGGCGGGAACGGGGTCGAGCAATCTCACCAAGCGGTCCCTTGACCGTAATTGTCTTTGTCGCAAGTGTTTTGTACGTCATGTTCCTCTTCGTCGTGACCTCTCCCACCGTCAGCTCAACCTCTGGCGGGATAGTGATCGGTGTTCGGCCGAGCTTCGATTGTCGTCCTGTCGTCATCGAGAAATGTCCCTGTTGCAATCGCCGCGGAAATGCGTGCCAGGCAGGCACAAGAAAACCCGGGGGCGTCGCCATCGACGAGGTGTACAGGGTATGGCGAAATGCCCTCCCGTTTGCGGCAGGAGAAAGCCTTGGTGTCATGGGATTTGTTCCGTCAGTGTCGATGCCGAAGAGCACATTCTCATCTCAAAATGCTGCTGGTAATCGTTCGCCTTTGTTTTCCTCCATCAATCTCCACTTGGAGCTTGGTGGTTGGTTTCTGATCACGTGACTAACCTTCCAACTTGGAGCCACCTTGAATAGTCGATGTAACTGATGTAGTGGCGCGGAGCGCCAAGGATTTGTCTAGACTGACAAGCATGACTCCCCCCAAAGCCGATCGAATCGGGGGGGGATGGCACGTCGGTTTGCTCTTTTGGGATGGAGCTGCATACGTGCGGGCTAGCTATCAACATCAGAAAGCAGGAGGGGTGAGGCATGAGCCATTCTTAAATCAGACACTGCTTTACGCGTCTTAAGCTTGGTTGCGATGAAGCATATAAAATGTGTCCATCGAGACAAAAATTTGCGGAATGCTTAGCGTATGTACACTACCGGGTGCTGGTTGTCATGTTTTTGGCGTACTTGATATGCAGCATCGCCGGCACTACTTAATAAAGTATCTAGAAAACCTCACACCACACCGAAGCGAAGTTTGGCCTTGCCAGCCTTGCGAGGCCAACATTACCTGAAGCCGTTTTTGCCAAACAGTCAAGCCAGACGCGCACCAGGAAATGTATTATTCATCGGCCTCGGCAGGCGCCTCCTCGTCGTATTCCTCTGGCTCCTCGTCGATACCGGCGTCCTGGTACTGTTGGTACTCCGAAACCAAGTCGTTCATGTTGGACTCGGCCTCAGTGAACTCCATCTCGTCCATACCCTCGCCAGTGTACCAATGCAAGAAAGCCTTGCGACGGAACATGGCCGTGAACTGCTCGCCGACACGCTTGAAGAGCTCCTGAATCGAAGTAGAGTTTCCGATGAAAGTGGACGACATCTTCAGGCCACGAGGAGGAATAGCGCAAAGGGCGGTCTGGATGTTGTTGGGGATCCATTCGACGAAGTAGGTTGAGTTCTTTTTTTGCACATTGCGCATCTGATCTTCGACCTCCTTCATGGCGACCTTGCCGCGGCTGGATACGATGTCAATAACTTAGCTTATCAGGAAACAGTGCAGACACGTACAAGATGGCCGAACATGTCAGGTAGCGGCCATTACGGAAGTCAGATGCGGCCATCATGTTCTTCGGATCGAACATTTGTTGGGTCAACTCGGGTACGCTGACGGCGCGGAACGAATGAGCGCCTCGGCTGGTGAGGGGCGCGAAGCCGACCATGAAGAAATGAAGACGAGGGAAGGGAACCATGTTAACAGCTAGCTTGCGAAGGTCAGAGTTGAGCTGGCCAGGGAATCGCAGGCAAGTGGTGACGCCCGACATGACGGCCGAGACCAGGTGGTTGAGATCGCCGTACGAGGGGCTAGATAGCTTCAGGGTTCGCATGCAGATGTCATAGAGGGCCTCGTTGTCAATGCAAAAAGTCTCGTCCGAGTTCTCAACAAGCTGGTGAACTGATAGAGTCGCGTTATAGGGTTCGACAACAGTGTCGGAGACCTTGGGCGACGGAACGACGGAGAAGGTGGCCATCATGCGGTCGGGGAACTCCTCGCGGATCTTTGAGATGAGCAGCGTTCCCATGCCAGCACCGGTACCACCGCCCAGAGAGTGGGTGATCTGAAAGCCCTGCAAGCAGTCGCAACCCTCGGCCTCGCGGCGGACGACGTCGAGGACGTTGTCGACGAGCTCAGCACCTTCAGTATAGTGACCCTTGGCCCAGTTGTTGCCGGCGCCAGACTGACCGAAGACGAAGTTGTCGGGACGGAACAGGTCGCCAAAAGGGCCCGCGCGGACGGCATCCATGGTGCCTGGTTCCAGGTCGACGAGCACAGCGCGGGGAACATATTTGTTTCCGGAAGCCTTGGCAGCCCAGCCAAGTCAGAGGCTGCCGAGCCTTGCCAAGCGGGGTGGCTCATGCGGTAAGCTCACCTCATTGAAATAGACACTCATTCGCTCAAGCTGCAGCTCCGAAGTGCCATTGTAGACACCGTTGCTGTCTAGGCCATGCTCGCCAGAGATGGTCTGCCAGAAGGCAGCACCGATTTGGTTGCCCTATGCAAGCGGCGTGAGCGATAAGAGTCAGGTGACGACAGAGACGAGGCGGTTGGCAACTTACACACTGGCCGGTCTGAAGGTGAACCTGTAATCATGCAAAGATTCCGGTCAGTAAGTTTCGCTTTGGCCGTGGCAGCGGGCTGTTTGGGTAGCTGCGGAGTTTGGACGGTGACGGGGAAAGTGCAGTGTTTTCAGTGGGGTAGAAAGGGATCAGGGGCAAGCCGTTAGCAGACGACGCGTCGGCGGACACGACTCACAATCTCACGCATATTGAGAGATGGAAAACTATTGTCGACGAGTAGCTCTTGGGTAGGATAGAATGCGCAGCGACGGCAGCGGGTGAGCACGGACAAAGCTGTTGCGAGGCGTGGGAATGGCTGCGGCGCGGTGGTGAGGCCAGAGGTAGAGGGAAGCACGCGGGAGGGAAGGGAAAGCTGAGGCGGGCGGGTTTTCTGGCGGAAGCCAGCAAAAGGCGGGACCGACGTTGGGTATTAGCGCAACCTCAGCACGCGAGGGGTGAGAGGTACAGTACTTGGGGCGGCCGCGGCGTTAGGCAAAGGGAAGGGGGGACCCCCAACGGCGGCAAACAACGAGGTACTTCGTACCTCACCGCCAGTGCAGAGAGCGGCGGCTTGTTTACAGTAGACCGTGCACGACCAGGGGTAACAGCGCACAGCTGTGGCGTTGTCCGTAGATCGCCCGAGAGGCATGTGTGCCCTAGGGCGGGTGATCTTTTGTCGATACCTAAAACCATGCCCAGACGACGATGAAGACGACGGCAGACTCAAGCGACGCGTTTCATGCTATAGCCATGAGATACCAGGCCATGGCACGCGTCGTGTCGCATCCGCTCACCTGGCCTCGTCATCTCTCCCTCTCTATCTTTTCCCCCTTCTCCCCTCTCCCCTTACCACACGCAGGTCCCTGCCACGACCGCCGTCCCTGGGTCCGGTGTCCTGCTACCGCAGCTCGTTAGTGTGCCTTGACCACGCCCGCCGCGTCGGCCTGGGCCGCTATTCGCTTCTTGTACTGCTGCACGTCGCCCGGGAACTTCTCAACCGTGCCGCCGTCGCAAACCCACAGCGACGTGCACACCATTTGCAGCATCTTCACGTCGTGCGACACCATCAGCACACCGCCCTGGAACGCGTTGAGGGCCTCCGCCAGTGCGTCCATGGCCTCGATGTCCAGGTGGTTGGATGGCTCGTCCAGCACCAGAATGTGCGGGTTCGTCAGCGCCAGGCAGGCAAACGCCACTCTCGACTTCTGGCCTCCCGAGAGCTGGTCCATCTTTTGCAAGCCCGTCGTTCCCGTGATTCCAAAGGCCCCCAGCTGTCTCCTGTGCTCCCCGTCCGTGCGTCCGGGGTACTTGTTGGCCATGAAGCTCACTGCACTCATCGTCAGGTCCAGCGCGTCTACATGGTGCTGTGCGAAGAAGCCGATGCGTAGCCTGGCGTGCGCCGTCACAAGCCCCTTGAGCGGCTCAAGCTTGCCGATGAGAAGCTTCAATATCGTCGTCTTGCCCGCGCCGTTAGGCCCGACGATGCCGATTCTCGAATCCAGCTGGACGTCCAGGTCGACGTTTCCGAGTAAGAGCTTGTCCTTGGCGTAGCCGAAAGCGACTTCGGACATTTGGATAATGGGTGGTGACAGCTTTTCCACCTCAGGGAACCTGAACTTGACGCTGTATTCCGACTCGGGCGCTTCTAGCACTGGCATTTTCTCCAGCTTTTTGATGCGCGACTGCGCCTCCGACGACTTGGCTGCGTTGTACCGGAACTTGTCGATGAAGGCTTGTAGGTGGGCGCGCTGGGCCATTTGGTTTTCGTACTCTTTCCTCGCCACCTTCTTGCGCTCCTCGCGAGTCGCGTAGAAGGAGTCAAAGTTGGCGCCCCGGTAGTAATCCAGCCGTTCCGAGTGCTGGTGGACGATATCGGTCGCTACTTCATTAAGGAAGGCTCTGTCATGCGACACGACCAAGACTGTGCTTGGATAGCCTTGCAGGTAGCCGGAGAGGAATGTGATGGAAGGGACGTCCAGCATGTTGGACGGCTCGTCTAGGAGTAGGAGATCGGGCTCGCAGAACAGAGCACGAGCGAGTGCCAGTCTCATCCTCCAACCGCCTGAAAAGGTCTTGGTAGCGTATTTTTGGCGTTCAGGCGAGAAGCCCAGGCCTGCCAGGATGCTGGCCGCCCGCGACTCTGCCTTGTCCGACTCCATCTCAGCCAACTTTGCTTGTATATCGCCCAGCTTTCCGTCCTTGGTTTCCTTCTCGCGGTCAAGCTTTGCGGCATCAGCCGATGTGTCGGCGAGGGGGGCGCGGCGGGCTTCCAGGTCAGCTAGGCTGGCCGTGAGTTCCTGCAACTCGATTTAGTATGTTGACACAGTGACCACACGATCGAGATGACGACTCACGTCCTGTTCTTTGAGGAGAACCTTGCGCCAAACGTCGGCATCCAAGACTGCCTGAAGAGCCGGCGTATCGTCACCTGTGATCTACAGGACAAGCATTGGTAAGTATTCAGCCAAGTTTGAGGGGGGCTAAAGAAGCGACACTCTCTTACTTCTTGTTCCACATGCAAGATGGAAATATGTGTGGGAATTGCCACCTCTCTCCTCGAAAGTGCCCGCAGCAACGTCGACTTCCCGATGCCGTTGTTCCCAACGAGGCCGTATCGGTGGCCGTAGGCAAGAGTGAGCGTCGTATCGCTGAGGATTCTCTTGCCGCCAATGGACACATCGATGCTGTCCAGCTTGATGTCCTTGGTCTTGCTGGCTACGGAAGCACCCATTTGGAGCGGGTTAACAGCCATGTAAAACTCCTCGTACGACTGCGTATTCTGTGGCCGGTCGAGCAGCTTGGAGGCCTCGTATTGGACAGTCTTGAATGTCTTTTTCTGTTGCTTGGCGGCAATCTTGCGCTCGGCCTTTTCCAACTTCTTCCGATCGACCTTGGACTCGACCTTTCGCGTGTTGGCCAATTCCAAGTCGACGCCGCCGGAAGCAACGGCCAAGGTGGACGACATATTGGGCTGCAAGCCGACATGAATCGACTGATCGAGGCGTTTGACCGTCGAGGGACCGCGCCTCTGACTCCCGTTTACCTCGGCGTACTTTTCAACCCATTTTTCCACAATTCGCTTGATCTGATTCTCGAGCTGAGCATCAATGTCACCGGCGGCGGAGACAAGCAGTTCGGTGATGGCTGCCGCGGCCTCGCTGAGCGGGGAGAGCTCTGATGCGTCATCATCGGACCAGGCAGTAGAAGCGTGGCTAAGGTAGCCGACGGAGTAGTCTGAGATGATTGGATCTATGTTGGGAAGGACAGTTTTTATATCGGCCTCCATGCTGGCGGAGCTTTTTGAATTCGTCGGCTAGGGCGCTGGCCATTCGCCCACGAACCACGGCCGCCGAGAAAGGGTTTCGAGATCAAGAGAACTGATAAGGAGGGCTGGCTTATTAAGCCGCCTCTAGTAACAGCTTCTGCTTCAATACTTTTAGGGGCTACCTGTGCCACGCCCTACTTTATTTGAACTCGATAACTCTCGCACCACCTGAAGGTGGTGCTAGACACCGCAATAGCCACATTTCCGACTTCTCTACCTAAAACCGCTTCAACGATCGCGTTCCGTCCTCAGAATCGCATATTTGCGCTCGTTCCAGCCTCCCAGATGCCCTCCGTTTACGAGCCTCTTTTTCTGCTTTTTCAAACCACTGCCTGCGTGCACTGCATGCTTTCAACTCCGCAGCCTCAACAACCACCCTTCTTGCCCTAACAATCTGGTCTTCCTCCCTTTCTGGACCATTTTCCAGCCTTGATCTACCGTCAACACTCCTCCTGATTTCAATTGCGTGTTTTTCAAAGCCTTTTTTGTTGGATGCGCTCGGCCATTTTGGTCCCCCCAGATGCCTTTTGGTCTGCACAAGTTCGCTAGCCACAGATAAAGATTCCCGGATAAAGTGATCTAAATCACGGGAAAATTCTGGATTTTGACCTTCGTCTCCTTGCAGCACGGCCTGTAGCCGATCAGCTGCTTTTTTCATATGTCGAAGGGTCAACGGCGTCCCGAATGGTGAAGAATATAGTTCTGGATTGGGTGAAGGACTGGGCTTTTTTCGGCCCTGACGAGCCTCCAACAGCTGCAATACTACGTGCGGGTTCGGAGGCCAGATACCCGTTTTTCGGAATGCGGAGCGAATGGTGCTTTCTTAGAAGGCCTGCGATCGTACATGTTGAATACAAGACAGGAACTCAAGCTTGGTGATATTGACCAGGCCGTCTCGAATCATAACGTCCTGCGCTTTGGCGTGGTAGTGCTTCAATGGCTGGAAAACCACAACATCCAGAGGCTGGAGTAGATACGTGAGATTCGGAGGCAAACCAAAAGCAATGATGCCGTGCTCGTCACAATACTGGATGAACTGTATTGTTTGGTGGGAGCCGTTACCATCGAGAATGAGTAGACGTTTCGAGCTTCTCGAGGTCTTTGCCCGATGCTTATCAAAATGTTGAAGCCGCTCCAGACTGATTTCATCATTTGAGTAGCCGGTAGGCGTAGGCCTGATCACTGTGTCAGGGTGTAGCTCAGGTAGTTGATACCATGGAGTCATGTGCATCTGACCAGACAAGATCAAGGAAGCTGGTATGAAGGCTTCACCTACTGAGATGGCCTCGATCGCAGTGACGGATTCCCTATTCTCTGGAATTCTAAAATAACGAGCTCTGTTTCGCTTAGTGACGATCAATTGGTCTTATCCCACTTCAATTCGAAACACGGTTTCGTCCATATCCCAGATATTCTCTGGAGGTATACCCTCCTCTTGGATAACTTTTTGGAGGTTCTGGAAATACTGATTGACTCGCGTCAAGTCTTCAGACGCCTGACGCTATGAATTGAGTTTCTTTTGGAGCTTCTTGGAGCAGCCGTGACGCTTTAGAAAACGAGAGGTTCACTTGCTACCAACAACGAAATCGGCCTGACCAGATCGCTCATGCAAGATATGGTTAGCAGCATCAGTGATGAACTCGAGACAATATTATCGAGACGATCGATATACCGACATAAAGCCACCTCTTCTGGTTGCGATAGCTTCAAATTTGTTGCTTGTCGGTCTGCTTTGGGAGATCGGCCTTCAAGGCGGTTTCGCAAGCGACTGTGTGGTACATCAAATTCTCGAGCCACCTTCGCCACATTTGCATCAGGAAAGTCCTCAATGTATCGAAGAGCTTCTTGAATGCTTCCATTTTACCTAGGGAAAAGATCATGAATTGATTCTAGTGTAGGGTTGAAGTCAGATGGTTGAAAATGTGGCTATTGCGGTGTCCAGCACCACCTTTAGGTGGTGCGAGAGTTCTCGAGTTCCCAATAAAATGGGGCGTGGCACGGGTAGTTATCCGTCAACCGCCTCCCACTATGTCAACCAATTATGGATGCACGCCACACTCACTGTGGCACAGTGCAAATTTTCCTCCACGTAACATTTTGCAATGAGGGTCTTTGCTGTTAAGGATAGGCGCTTTGGGAACAAGAAGGCCTGTGATTCGATGTCTTCAACGACCAAGACAAAAAAACTGTACGGTGTGCGGAGTGCACAAGGCTATCCCTTTGAGTGCGCGAAGGAGTAAGCAGGCCGCGAACAAAAGACGCTGACCTATGAGAGCGCTTCTTCTTGATAGGAGTACAGTCCACAAGGACCTCTATTGCTAGGCGGGAGTTTGCCCCTATCGCTAGCCTGCTTAGATAGGGTCATCAATCAAGTGTTTAACGAGCATTTTTCGGAGAATATACATTTGCATCAGCCGTACCTAACATAGGAGAGTTTTTTTCTTCAAATTCCACGCGCCGCACGGGGCCGATGTGGCGCACAGCCGTCACGTGGGCCTTCCCTTCTGTGGGCCAGGCCTCGGCGCGTCGAAAGGGCCATATTTTATGCTCTTACGAACAACTCCCGGCGTCGAGGCCTCCGCGCTCCCGGGTCAGGCTGCACTGCTTGGGGTACGTGGAGCACTGGGCATGGTTTGAGTGCCACGTCGGCTCACAGCTCACAAAGCCACCTTCCCTGGTGCCTCATCCAGCTGGGTACAACAAGCTGATCCGTTCCGACCTCTCCCAACGCTCCGGTCTCGGTAGGACAAGTCGAGGCTTGATTATTGACAGCTATACTAATTGGCTACCTACCGAGCTTGTATTTGGGCAGGAAACCCAAATAGACGGATACACTAACCCCTGCTTTAAAAGAAAATGCTCCTGGTGCTGAGCATTCCCGCCGAAATGGCGTTGTTTGTCCTTATGCTTTTCAATATGCGCTCGCACTGGAGAATCTCAGAAGTCTACTGGAAGCATATGAATTGCGTCTGTGAGTCTTTGATCAGCCCTGAAGACGGAAGTGGGTAATTTGTTCCCGGTGATATATTCGTGCCTGTATCTTGACGATGCGGGCGTCTCTTTGCCCTGCCTGACCGTGCATTAAGTAATGTATGTTTGTATGTGCTTGCATGACCACTGGCCGGGCCGAGAAAACTGTCCGCCCTAATAAGTGTAATGCCATGTGCCTAGATTCAGTGGGCCATGGATGGAATTCAGTGGACAGAAAAACATCTGGCACGCGCCTTGAGACTGGGCCCACCAAACGGCCATGGTCAATGATTGCAAGATCTTGTTGCTCTTGTACGTAACAGCTTGCAGTAAAATGTCCAAGCTCTGGGGTAATAGCAAGCCACTTCACGAGTTAGGCCAGTTTATTTATGGAGTGGACAGTTTCATGCCGCCTCGTAAATCTTTAACCATATGTCGGCGTCGCCATCGGTCTTGGTCTCGGTGTCTAGTAATCAAGTCTCAAGCTTGCAGGGAAGCAAGTGACTAAATAGTCTGTCAGTACGATTCAGTTTCCCAATTTCGGAAATTTTACGCTTCTGGTGACACAAAGGTGTCTATGGCTTTATGAAGGGTGTATTAATGGTCCGGGCCTGGTAGGAGACCTCCAGGTGTGAAATAATATACGTATGATTAGTCTTGCCCGAGAACCATTCAACTGGGAAGAAGAAAAGTTCGACAAGCCTGGAAATAGCCCTAACATATACATGCGCAACGCTCTCTCTTGATCGCGTGTCAGGAGGATCATTGCATCGCTCTGTCGTGTCAGTACTGGCAAACTACTTGTACCATCTTAATACTAGCTGCTCGCTTAAAAGCTCCCAAATTGCAATCGGGCACGCTCCGGGCAACGCAGCCATCTGCAGTCTTCATGCACGGCTCAATAGATCAAGTAGCACAAGGAATGTCGCAGGTGGTGCTGGCAGCTGCCAGAAAGCCCAGAACTCGGCGGTTCATTGCCACCGGGAGTCGAGGGATGGTATCGACAGCAATCGGAGCAACAATTGTGGCATCCGCGTTGCTATATCTCGAGCCACGCGGTGTCGATGATGCCACTGAGCTAATGGCTTTCACGTACGCACTTGTCTTGAATGCGAGAAACGAGACGCTATCTATGGCTCAACTGCGCCGCGCTCTTGATAGTGAATGAAATTACAGCAACAGACAGTCCGTCGGGGGGAATCGATAGTAAGGGCGATTGTTCGTGTCTCCGGTTATACGACAGCATGGTTCGCCAGGAGCGGAAAGGAGGCCCGAAGTGTGAAAGTCGGGAGCGGAACATTGACCCGTCAAAGAGTGCAACAATGTCTGGTCACTTCATTTGTCCCGATTTCGTAGTCGAGATGTCAGCAGCACAAAGTAAGGTCCCAGCACTGGCGGGCTGAAAATGTATTGATTCTACTCATAGGGCATGGGGGCAGCGAAAGTCGTACTATGGATGGCTGGCATGGATTATGTCGGTGCCACGGCTGAAGCTGGGCTGAGCGGCGAAGTTGGGAGGCATTTCCTTGTTTTGCTCACGTCAGGCGACAGTGAGAATGGGACAGGGCAGATCTGATCAGCGGCGGCGGCCGGGTGACGAAGATGATGACGGCCCACGGCCTCGACGAAGTCTGAGCTGGTAGGGGCCGGGCCAGCTGGGGGTGTCGACTCAGCGGCGCGAAGGAGTGAGCAGGTTGATGCAGGGCCCTGGCAATGAGGCGAGAGAGGCGTACATGGGTGCATCGGAGGCGGCATGACGCCATCCGAGGCACGTGAGCGAGATGGTCTGGCGGGCTAAAGAAGCCAAGCAAGCCGGGCTGGAGAAGCTGGCCCGAAGAAGCTGGCTCGGCCATGCCCCGCAGATGGCGGATCTCGTCGATCTGCACGTCGCGGATGCGGCAGGATGCAGCAACAGCAGGGCAGAGGAGCAACTGAGAGGGAGGGAGGCTGGGGTGCTAGGAGTGTGGGTGGAGGGTATGGAGGAAAATGAAGACGACGGATATAGCCGCATCCTGTATATCATGATAGCCTGGGCCAGCATGGTGAGGAGAGCGGAGAAGCGTGTGGGGAAGAGGAGCAAGGGGGAATGGAGCGTTGACGTGAACTGTATCTGAGCCGTTGATGGCAGTGGTGATTGGCCATGGTGGATCGGGGAGGAGAGGAGTAAGCCGACGGTTGATGTTGAGCTGATGTTGAGCCGACCGAGTGTCCCAGTCGATGCGGAGAGCCTGCCTTGATTCACGGGCTTCACAGGACGGGCGTCGGTGACTTGATGGCCTTGTGCCGCCGACGCTCAGGTCCGCCCCTGCCTCTCATCTGTGTCTCTCGCGGCGCGCGGCGGGTGGCACGGCAGCTCGCCAAGGCGAGACAAGCAGCGCCGGCTGTTAGGACAAGTCAAAGGCGCCCCTTTCTGTGGCAGCCGGGCGGCCAAGTGTTGACTGGCTCCGGCTGCCACCAATGCCACCAACGGACGGCGATCAGGCCACGGCCAGGATGGCGGGACAAGCGCGGGTGCCACGGCGGCCTGTGGTTGGTGGTCGCGTAGACAACGGCCCGTCGTGACTCTGAAGAGAGAACGAGTCCAGACGACCTACATGAACGACGGCGTGCCCTTCAGCCGGCAACGGACGCCGGCCAGGGCGCACGGCAGTGAAGACGGATGAGGGGGCCATGGCGCGAGATGGGGGCTTTCTTTTTCTCCTCCGCGTCGGCCCGTACGGCCTCGGCCACGGAGTGGCGACTGGGCAAGGCTGCTGTTGTCCAGAGGCCGGATCGCGCACGGCGACGCGAGGTGGACGCTCTCGCGGGGCATTGACTGCAGCCGAAGTCTTCCCGACTGCATGAGCACCACTCCAGATCAGTCACCCGGGTGCGGCGAGAGAGGCCTCGGTTCGGGAGGGGGGTTTCGCTCGTCAATGCAGTGCGGAAGGCACACATGGACGCCGGGCCTTGACATGGGGCGGGGCGGTCATTATGGCCATGGGTGTCGGGCCAGTCGAGCTGGAAGTGCGTGTGTGCATTAGTCGCGTAGCCCAGCAGCCGAGACTTCGCCGGAGAGGCAGCGGAGGTAGCCGAGGAAAGGAGCGGGGAGAAGCAGGGAGAGGCGCGCGGCCCGGACGCGACAGTCGCGTGCTGGGCGCTTGCGACTCGCATCGGCTGCGATTGGATCTGGTAGCCCATGTGCTGGCACGCGGTGGCATCCCTGCGGTGGCGATCCGACGTTGGCCATGGCATCCAACGATATTCATTCACCAGTCCACCAGGTCCACCAGTCCATAGTGAATGGGTCGCCGGTGGCCCCTGGAGCTGGTCGTGGGCGGCTGCCGGTGGGCGCCCCAGCAGCCTCCTCGGCAAGCCCGCCTTGCGCCGGTCTGCATACCGCGCCGCCACATATCGGCCCTGGCCCCGTCGAGCCTTGTTGACGTGACGACTCGACCTCATCCGCCACCGCCGCCCATTCCGTCGTCCCCCCCTCGGCGCGTCTCAGCTATCCTCGTACCCGCCCTTCGCGTCTACCGCCACCGTCGTCTTCGATCCGTCCAACTCGCCGCATCCTCCCCCGCGCGCCACCTCCGGCCAGACTAAGCAAGGACCGGTCCGGTTCAGACGCCGAGATAGGAGAGCGAGAGCAGAAAGCAGACGGCGGAGAGCAGACGGCAAAGAGAGTCGTCGGCTCACTCATACCACACGCGTCTGGCAAGGTAGAGCGAGGGCGATTGGCAAGAGAGGGAAGGCGAGCCTCGAACTGACCCGAACTGGTTTGCGTCTCCCCCTTCCCCTCTCCCGTCAAGAGAAGAGCCTAGAGCAACTCGCGGCGCGCGCCTCTCTCGTCTTCGTCTTGTTCACCACGAGACGTTGCCGCCGCCGCTTCTCATCTCTCCTCGACCATATCCCCCCCAAAGCAGTTGCCGCCGCCTCGCGCGTTCACCACCTCCCTTCCCCCTGTCCTCTTCTTCCACGACAGCGTCGGGGCCGACGCGACGATGCCAGAGCACCTCTCCTCCGGTGTCCTTTTTCTTCGCTTTTTCCGCCTCCCACTGCTTCGTCTTCGCCGCAATTAGAATGCCCGTCCGCCGCGTGCTCGAGTAGAAGCAGGCCTCGGCAACCATGCAAACCGTCCCCAGTGTAAGTTCTCTCCCTTGCGCCGCCGCCGCCGCCCGCGTGTCACGACCAAATCGCCTAAGCTTTGCTAAACTTGCTGCCCTCCGAACTCTTTGCCCCCCTGTCCTTGCTATCTATTGTTGTTTTCTTTCATGTCTCGTCCGTCCCCCCCTCCCCCCTTTCCTGGCTTCCGGTTTCTAACTGTTCTCGCTTTCTGCCGCCGTCGGCCTTGTAGCTCGTCGGCACGGGCACCGCTAGTCGCTGCAGCGGCCACCGGCCTAGTCTTCGGCCAACCCTCCCCCACCTCCACTGCCACCACTACCACCACCACCACCACCAGCACTACTGCCGCCGCCGCCGCCACCACCTCCGCCATTGCCGTTGCTACCGCCTCGGTCGTCGAGCTCAGCCCTGCCAGGACGCCGCACAAGAAGACCGCGTCGGCCGACTTTGACGTGGAGACGCACAGCCAGCCGCAGAGTCGTCCCGCGCCCATCCACCAGGACGGCAGCGCCCTCGATAGGCCCCGAGCCTGCCCACCAGGCCACCGCCTCGCCTCTACCCGCCGTGTCGAGGCCGCCCGTGTCCCGCCGCCAGCGGCCTCGGAGCTTGCAAGTCAACTCGCCGACATCCTCGACCGGAACCCTGTCCTTCGTGGCGAGGCGACACGGAGCCTTCTCTGCTGGCGGCCGCGGCCGGCTCGAGAGAGTCTGTCCCGGATGGGCCTCGTTTTTCCACGCGCAAACGACAGCCATCGCCGCCAGCTGCAGTGTCGAGGGCAGCGTCGGGCATGCGAGCCCGGGTGCGCGACGCCCGCTCCTGCACAGCATCTGGCCCCAAAGAGGCAGCCGACGACACCTGAGAGCCCACCTGATCAAGCCGGGTATGGTGTCGGCACCCCTGGCCCCTGTCGAGGCCGAGGCCGAGGCCGCGGCGGCAGCTGCAGAGACGGGCGAGGTGCTCGACCGCCTAGACGGCCTGGCCGCCTCGCCCCAACGAGGGCCGCCGACGCGAACGAGGCGGTCGCTCTCGAAAAGTCTATCGTCAGCCACTAACTGGGTCTCCAAACGGTCGGCCAGCCTTCGCCGGTCGAGGAGAGGAGCGGATGCGCCCAAGGCCAGCAGCGACAGCCTTCACGTGTCAGACCCGGCGCGAGGCAGCCCGCCCCCGACGGCAGCAGACCACGAGATTTCTGCGCCCGCGGCCCTCGGGCCGTCCATGACGCCGCCGCTGCCAATGATGCAACAGGGGTTGATGCTTGACGCGGCCGCGGCCGCGCAAGAGCAGCCTCCCACCCACCACCAAACCCCAGCGCCTCCCTGCTCGCCGCCGCTCCCCTCCCTCGCGAGCTTATCCCTCGCCGTCGGTGCCGCCGGCGATGCGTCACCCCCGAATGCCTCGTCCAGAGCCGGCCTCGCCCCCCGCCAGGCTCGCCCCCACCATCCGTCGGTCAGCTCGACATCGTCGACCGTCCTGTCCCAATTGTCCCGCGCCTCGCACCTCGAGCGAGGCGCCGCCGTCGACGCCGAGGGCCTGGAAGCCCGAGACTTGGCGTCCGGCGACGACGACGACCTGGACCTCAAGAGCGACACCGTCTACGACTCCTTGCGCACTCTGTCATCCCGCGCGAGGGCCGTAGAGACACCGCTCGAGTCGGTCTACGACGATTCGCCTCCCAGCACGGCCGGCAACCGACGCTCTTCCATGCTGGATACCATGACCCGAGGCTGGGATGACGTCGAAATCACGGAAGAGGATGATGATGAGAGTACGACGACACCTTGCCACCCCGACCGCCGCTGCGGCATCAAGTTTGCCGCCCCTGGGCGCCGTGCTTTGGCCGCCTCGCCCCGCTCCGGCTCCGAGTCGTCGGACGGCATGGTCGGCCGTTTGTGCAAAGACCCCGAAAGATCCTCGTTTGAGAACCCGGACGCCGACGAGGACTGGACAAAAGAAGACGACGTGCCCCTCGACAGCGCGCTGTCGGCACTTTGCAAGATCAGCTCGTCGCTCGCCCGGGGCGTGAATCCCAACGTTCGCCTGGCACTGGCCAGCATCGAGGGCCGGCCGGGGCCGCGTGCAGGCGTCCATGGCCATCGCGCCGACCGTCCCCTCAGCAGTTTGTTCGACTGGAGCGAGCCACCTATAGCCGGCAAGCAAGACGGCGGCGGAGACTACCAGCTCCTCAAGACGGCCTACGCCATGCCGGATACGGACTCTAGAGGAGGTCGTTCGGTCGTTCGCAAGGGACCCATGCCCATGCACGTGCGCAGCCAGAGTGTGCCCGTTGCCCACGAGCTCGCCGACGACACCAAAGCAGCCAACTCCAAATACGGCACCTGGGGCATGGGCACAAAGACCGTCTCCGAGGACTGGGACGAGGATTTCGAATTTAGCGTCGGTACCGGCCAAGATGATGGCGGCGGCAAGGATGGCCCGCACGCTATCGCCGTTCCCGAATCCATCCGCGCCACGCAGCCGAGCGTGAGGGTGCATTCGGGACAGCTTCGCGAGCTATCGCTCTTCGTCAACGACCTGAAGCGCCTCTGCCGCCATGGGCGGGAGCTCGGCATGCTCAACGGCGAGCACAAGGGCCTGTGGAGAGAGGCCGAGGGCATCATCGCCTTGGCCTCGCTCGACGAAGACAACGTGGAAGAAAAGAGCTACCCATCCGGCCCCGGCCTCGATCTCGGTGCCTTGGACCTCTTGGGTCTACCGCCCGAGAGCCGGTACGACGGCACGTGTGCGGATGCGCGTGACGAGTCCGTGTCCGTGGACGGCCCGGAGACCGCCAAGTGGAAAACGGCCGTAGTCCGCGAGCGCCCGTCTCCGAGGAGGCGGTCCGTCTTTTCGCCCAAAGACGACATCTTCGGCGGCACCCGGCCACTGGCCGAGGACAACAGCACCCAACCGGGTCGCCTCCCCGGCCAGCCCCGGACACCGCACGAGCGAGGCAGCGCGCCCAACGACGGCAGCGTGCTACGATCGGTAATGGAATCCATGCGGCAGTATGCGCGCTCCCCTGGTGAGGCGACGACGCGCGACGCCCACGGATACGGCCGGGTGCAGTTTGACACCAACAGCCTCAAAGCCTTGGTGCGGAGAGCGGGCGAGCTGCGCGACCTGCTCTCGGACATGATTCGCAAAGCCGATCAGATCACGCAGAGTCCGGCGGCGACGCCTCGTCACGAGCGTCGGCTCGACTCGAGTCCCACCTTTACTCGCGTCTTCGACGATCCAGGCTCCAGTCCGCAGCGGTCGCCCCTCGGCCATGGCGGCAGCTCCGTGATGGAGGGGACGCAGTCTCCGGACCGGTCCCCGTCGTCGCCGCTGGGTTCACCGGTGCCCGTCATGACTGAGCTAGCCAGCCCCTTGGCCACAGAGCTCCCCGCGGCCGCTTGCCACTGCAGGCTGGTGGGCGTACGCTGCTCATCTCTACAGTAAGGGATCAGCTTCTCGCACCACCTCAGACGGGCATGAGAAGACCCAGGACTGCCCGCGGTCGACAATGCTTGCTTGCTTGCTAGGCTGGATCGACCGGTCTTTTTTGCTTTCTCGCCCTAAGTTTTTTGAGCGGCCAACTTAATTTCGGCAATGATGCTTAGATAGCTCGTCGGCAACCAGCGATATGTTTCCGAAGTCGACATCCCACAAGGTTGGGAGAAGATTGCCTTGAGCGGTGGGCATGCGAGGGGATCCCCGTCAACCTGCCGGGGATATGTTGTGCTCTGCTCTTCGCCCTTCAACTCTTACATTATGGAAGTGAGTGGGTGAAGGATCCGGCAACTGAAGCGTATCGGATGGAGTTTTTTTTTCAGATTTTAATGAACTTTTTTCTCCGTCGCTGTCTTTTTTATTCCTTTTGCTTTATCATTTGCTGCCCATCTTTTCGATGTGGCCCTCTCTCAGAAAGCCTGTACTCGGAAAGGTCTCGGGGCGCGACGACGCTACGCACACAATCAAGCCGTCAAAACTACAAGACCAATTGGCCAGCTGGCAGGAGCGGCGGCGGCGGCGGCGCAGCGCACAGGGCACAGGACTTCACTAGGGAACCGTGGACGGCTCTCGGCACACATTGGATACAGGATACCTGATATCAGGCGATAGGCTCCGTCTCACAGGGTGGGAAAAAGGAACGAGAGGGGGGATATCAGTCCTGAAGAAGGACAGAAGAGCGAGGGCGGAATAGGGGAGGACGACAAAATGGAGATGAAGCAATGAAGAAGCGTGAGGCAGGGCGAAGGGGTAGGAGGAGCTAGAGAAAAGGTGGCATGAATTGATGGGCTCATCGGTTTCTATTTCCATCCGGCTCCCCCCCGTCTTTCATCTCGCACTCTCTTCTCTCACTTTTGTTGAGTTGTGTTTTAAATTTTTTTGTATTGAGTAGCTGATGAATGCATGGATAGAAATGCCCCCCTCCTTTTTTCTCGGGTTCCATCCCCTTACGCACACTGACTAGCCGCCCACGACAGCCCCATCTCTACTGATGTGCGTCCATGTAACCGTGGACGAGACGATGGCGGTACGCGAAGGCCTCGCTGTGCAATTTGCATAGCAACCACATGGAAATTTTTGATTTTGAGCGGAGAGGGAGTAGTCGCGTGGTCTATGACGCCTACTACGGGGCGCGTGGAAAACGGGACATGGGAAATGGCAAGACGGGATTGTATTGTAGTTGAGAAACCCGGTATGGCGAGGGCGCAGGTGGAGACTAACGAACATTTGAGCCATGAAACTATGGTTGTGTACCGGTCCATGTTGAATATATAAAATTCAGCCATACATGCGGCCCGGCCATGTGCAAAATATGATAAGGGGGAAAGAAAAGGTGTCAAGGGGGAAAAAAAGGGGGGGTGGGAAGAGCATCAAGGAGGGTAGATGGCAGGGAAAGATGGGTATCTCCGCGTCGAGGCAAGTACGTTGCTGTGTAAAAAAAATCAAGAGGCGGAAATGGAGACCAAAAGACGAGGCAGAGAGGGACGGAGCGTCACGGCTTAAAGCTGGGCGGGCGCGTCGCCGAGCTCGGCCCACGACGACGTCGAGGCGGCATCGTCGGAGGAGGCGGGCGACAGCGCCGGCGGCGGCCCGGCCATCATCCAGTCGCGCGATGGTGACGCCGGTGACGCCGGAGCCCACAGCGTCGTCGACGCGAGCTGTGCCGGCGGCCGCGGCCGGACGCGTGAGCTGCCGCCGGCGGACACGCGCCGAGGCGTCTGGCATGCGGCCCAGCGGCCGGCCCGCTCCGGCCCTCCGGAGGCGGCGGCGGC
>KN173726.1:249884-262933 GCA_000758425.1 Nilaparvata lugens yeast-like symbiont | reverse complement strand
GTTCGCTCTCGCCGTCGCTGTCGCCGGGGCCGGAGCCGGAGTCGGATTCGGAGTCGGAGTCGAAGCTCGTGTCGGCCAAGCCGTCGTCGTCATAGTTGTCGAAAAAGGACGACGGATAGTCCTGCGACGGTAGCGTCGGCACCTGCGGCACCGGTCCGCCTGATGCCATCATCATCATCGTTGTCATCATCAACGTCATCGGCGTGCTGACAGCGTAGCTGCCCACGGCCTGCGTAGGCCCGCGGTACGGCACGGCCGAGCCCGACTTCTCACCCCAGGGGAACTGGAAGAGCCCCAGCGTGCCGCCCTCGTCGGCGAGCGGCTCCGGGTTTTCCACAATGTCGGCCAGTGCCGTGATGCTCCTGTTGGCCCATTTCCGCCTCCAGGTCCACCAGGATGCTTATCCCCCGCTGCTTGCCGTCACCTTGCCCGTCTTTCTGCTCGTCTCCGTCGTTGCCGGCGGCCAGCTCTTCGACCCCGTCGAGCTTGCTGGGCCCTTCCCCGACCTGGTCGATGTCCTGCTGGGAAGCTTCCCGTGACGTGTCATCCGACCCGGCGACCGCCGGTTTCTGTTTGAAAGGCTGGTCGAGCGGCAGCGGTGGAGGAATTGATATGGCTCATGTTCTCATTGCCCTTGTGTTTGAAAAGATTGAGCAGTCGTCACCCACGCGGCGGTGCCATGAGCCGTGCTTCAGCTCGCCGCTCATCTCGTCTTGCTGAGCGGCTTCGCGTTTCTGAGACTTGATTTCAAGTTCAATGGATTGGTCGAGCATGATGGTCATCACCTCCTTGCCGTCCTCGTCATCGGTCAACAGCAGACTGTCGGCGAACCGGCTATCAGCTCGCTGCGACTGTGAGTCCAGGAGCGTCTTGTCCTTGACAGCTTGTTCGCCTTGAGATGCCAGAAGCGTAGGTTTTGCTTCTTCGAAGGCGCAATTCGTCGACAGCGGTTCACTCAGCCCGGGCTGGGCATCTTCGAGGCCTGCCATGGCCTTCTCAATACTGATTCGAGGTACAAATTCGGGTGCTGAGAAACCCAGGCCAGGACCTCGTCCGGGAACCACTGTCGTGTCGGGGTTCGCCAGATGCCCGAGCGAGGTCGGCATGCCGCCTAGATCGCGTTGATTCCTGGCCGACTTGGACGGTTCATGAGCTCCAGCAGGTTTGGTAATTGCGGCTCTGGCCATCTGTCTGCCTCCACTCTCGTCCGACTCTTGGTTCGAGGGCGAGGACGGCTCTTTCGGCTTCCGCGGAACCGGCCGGGGCCGATGCAGAATCGACTGGTGGTCGGACGAACGGGACCGATAAGACTCGTCGGCAATCTTGTCCGGGGCTTGGTTCATGACTCCTCGCGCGCCTGCACCGTTATCGGCCCCGTTTCCGCTGTCCAACATGTGCGCCTTTTAGGCGGCACCTCTTCTTTTTGACAGGACTTTGGTCAATCCTGCCTTGGGATGACTCGGGATGCCATTGGTCTGCCTCTGGGGCGCGGGCGACGCCTTCGTGCTCCTCGTCTCCCCATCAACAACGCGAGGCGGAGAAATGGGCTTTTGCCGCAAAGGCCGAATGTCAGTCCTGACAGAGCCGCTGCGGGACATAGCTCCCAGGACTCCTGCCATGGGGTGAGGAGGGCCCGCATGCCTCTCGTCTGTTTCTTGGCGAAAGGAACTCATGGGAGGTCCGCGGGCATTTTACGACCTCGTGGTTCTCGCGCACCACGTGTCTTTCCGGTGCAGAGGGTGCCTCGCGAGTCGGAGCGGAGGCAGTCACTCCAGGCGCGCGATGCAGCAGCAGAGGACTCCTCCAGGGTGACAGAGGTGGAACTTTAGGAACCAAAACCTCAACGGTTTCTCTCTTTGTCGAATATTGCCGCGGGATCCGAGGAGGCGGATTCGGGTCCGTAAAGATCATTGCCGCTGCCGCTCGAGGAGAACGCCGCGGCGACGACACCGGCGCCACCCGTCCGGGCTGCTTCGGCTCGCCTTCGGGCGTTAGTGGTCGCGCCACCCGCCTGAGCTACTCCGGCTCGCCTTCGGACGTTCATGGTCGCGCCACGAGCCTAAGGGGCGATCGGGGCGGCGGTACGAGAGATTCCGTCGGAGACGGGACGCCGTCCGAGTGTTTTTGGTCGGCCGCTGCATCTGTAGTCAACGGAGCCGTCGATAGCGCCTTTCTCTTCGGCAATGTCTCGCGGTCCCCTATTGCATGTCCGACGGCGCATCTCGTCTGCTCCTGGAGACGGTTGAGCAGAGGATGATGCTCCAGTCGTCGGGGCTTGCTCGAGCAATTGAGGTGGTGGCTTGTTGTCAACGGCCACGGAGGCAGGCGGTGTCTTGACCCCCTTGCGTTTGATATTCTGCGGCTGATGTCGGATCTCGTCTGCAGACAAGGCCTTGGGCAGCTGCACCGGTGTGGTAGACAGCGGCTGCGCGCTTTTCTCTCTCCGCTCCCTTTCATTCTTGACCGCCGTGGCCAAGTCGACGGCGGGGACTCTTTTCAGGATATCCTAATCGCTACTTTGGCTGAGTATGGGGCGAGAAATTTGAATATTCGTTCCCTTGGGGATGCCTTTCTTTCCCGGCCGCGGGTTGGCGCTCACAGTGACAACGTCGGGCTCGACGACCATCTGTGCTCTGATGGGCGAAAACAGCTGACCTGCCACGGGCAAGCCCCCAACTCCTTCTTCGGCCTGCCCTGGGTTCGGCTGGCTGATGATGGGAAGAGCACCTCCCGCTTTTCGGAGGTTGGAATTTTGTTTCTGTGCCACGATAAGTACTGGTGCGAGCTTGGCATCCCCAGACGGTTCCGAGACTGGGGAAAGGGTCGCATCTCGCCTCTCAAGGTCACGCCTGGGCCACTTTCTCACACCAAGGTAAGGATCTTTGCCAATGTCATCAGTCGTCACAGGCCCTGTTTGCATGCCTGACGTCACGTTTCGTAGACTTGACCTGAAAGCGGCAATGAATGTTAATTAGAGTTAGCGAAGGCGTTTCGTCGGACGCGCCGGACAAAGGGGGGCCGCGTACAAATCAAAACGAGCGCGCCAATCGCCGAGGGTACTGTTCGAACGGCAATGTCGAACGTGGGCAGTCCCATAATTATGGGCACGCTCAGCTTTAAAAAACGGCGTCAGCAACGTCATTTTGACAACGGACGAAGAGGACAAGAGGGAATGGGAAGGGCCGGGCTGGGTTCTGGTCCGACTCACGCCAATCCAGACGACCAGCCCGAGCATGACAAAAAACATGGCCCTGTACTTGGTCGAGGCGGGCAGTGACTTGGCTTGTAAATCTCGAAATGCGCCGACCGAGGAGGCTCTGACAAAGAGCATCAAGACAATGAAGGCATCGATGGCGAGAATGGCGATGGCTAGAGGTAAGACCAGTGTCGTTCCGACACACGGGCTTGAACTGAGGCCGCTGGACGCCCACGTAGACTCCGGCCAGGACAAAGCGCACGAGGAAGATGGCTTGGGGTACGAGGACGGCAGGCGTAGTCCAAGCGTCGCATTTGAAGCCCCAGAACAAGAATTCCTCAAGAAGCATGCGGGCCAGCTGGTCGAAGCCGGAAGCGAAGACGACGGCAGCTTGGCATCCCGACGACGACGAGTTGGCAAGGACAGCGATCAAGGCCGTAAGACTCCACAACAGAGAGGCAGTGAGGAAGCCGACGAGGACCAGCCTTGGTCCATCTCTCGACAGGGCCGAGATGCCACCCCTCAGATACAGGAAAGAAGTCGAGACGGCGGCAATGGCGACGAAGCCACTGAGAGCAGACGGTCCATCAGTTTAGAATCTTGGTGAGAGGCGACTGTTATCGCGACTCACAAGGCGAAGGCCGCAGCCGCGGATTGAACGTTGTTAGGGTCCGCCACGGCCAGATCCGCCATGGCATCGGCAGTCCGAGGTGGCAGAGCAGGCAGGATGAAGAAACTAGAAGCGGACGATGAGGAAACAACAAACGAATAGCCGGGACTTCAGCCAAACCAAGGAGCCATGATGGCAAACGCCGTCCAGAGGCATGCGGCTTCGATGATTGCCAACCAGGGCACCGCGCGGTGGATTGACAGGAAAAGAGGGCGTAAGACAGATTCGTCCCGAGCCAAGTCGAAGACAAAGAGCAATGGACGAGCATGGAACGCAGTTCCGAGGAGAGGCTCCGAGGTCGCCTGACTCTACAGGCGGAACAACGGCGATCCCGAGCTAGACCGGACGCCCAAAGCAGGGTGGACAGGCACTCGCGCAGTCCTGTCGTCTTCTCTGGCACATAGCACACGCGCGGGCCACAAAGGACGGACGGGTCGACAGCGGCTTGAAAGCGACGGAAGCTGCGAGGTCCTCTGGAGCTGCGCAAGGCCCATAGCAGACTCCAGCGGCCATCGCGGCCCCAGCGCATTCTGCGGCAGCAACAGTGTCGCGCCTTGAAACCGCAGGCGTAAGGAGGAAGGGCGCGGCCATGCGCGTAGCCCGCTGGCTACTAGCCCGGCACGGATGGAGTGGGCTCCGCCTCCAGGCACCCCAAACATGTGACGGCCACGACGGCGCGCTCGCTCAGGCTCGGCGCTGCGGGAAGATGTAGAGGAGGGTCCGCGAGGCGAGTCGAGTATTTGCGTTTCCAGTACCTGGGCGCTCGCACCGCGCACCACAGTTGCGAGCCGCGCACATGGCCGCCAGTCCGTGTACTTGGTCTCCCTATTCGTCTGTCGAAGCTTTTCTGTTGCTCTCTTTCTCTCTATATCTCACCTCCACCCTTACTCTCTCCGCGTGTGGGATGGGTGTCGCGTGCGCGGTTGTTCGTCTTGTGTCGTCCTTTCCAAACTCCTAAGCAAGGAAATGTATGCGTGCCTGATCCTGCGACGGGGGGCCCAAAAAAGCATGTCTCGAAACACGCCACGTGCCGAGTTTGAAACCTAGCGCTGGCAAGTGCGGGTGACCTCTGGGCCTTCCGCAACGTCTTTCCCGCAGAAGGATTGGCTTAAGCCTAACTCGCTCTGAGACTCGACCGTCCAGTGTGTGGTAAAATATCAGTTCAGATTCACTGACTAGTTAATCCCCGTTTTCATTCGAATGACAGTTTGTCAAACAAGTTGAAGAAAAATCATCATCGAACATGTTATAATATCGCCTCGGCCTCTCCAGGCCATGGCTCCGCCTTTCGTCCGCAAAAATGTCCATCCAACGTGAAGACTGCCTAGCCGTTCTTCTCCCTCTCCAACGGCCAAGGCACATGATATTGAGGCTGGCAATAAAGCTTTCCAGGTTTCTCAGGTTCTAATTAAGTGTTGATGCCACCCGCGACTCCAACTCCATGGCCACAACTCCGTGCCCCCTTCACTCCGCCGAAGTCGTCTGACTCGCTGGGTTCTTATTTGCTCTTTCCCGTTATTCTGCCGATGATGGGTCAAATAAGTTGCTTCGACGAGCTCAATTCGAGTTACGACTCGGTGGACTTGGATTTGCACGACCCACGTCTCGGCGAAGCTGTTCTGGAACTGCTAAGCATGAGAGCCAACCCCGAACCCCCCCTTCGGCCCCTTCCTCTTCCCGACTCATTTGGTCAAACAAGGGAAATAAGTTTCACCGCACTCAACGTCCCCCATGTCCCCCCCGTTGGCTCACAACTTCGGAAGCCAGTTGTACACACAATATACGACTTAGGCATGTATACTTCGTAATTGTAGACTCACATGTACGCTCATATCATGCCAATGTCCGACCGCATCGACAGCTACATATCGGAACAGCTTCTCACATAAGAACATTGGATTCCTGCTCGGCCAAGGGCCAGACAAGCCGTCATTCGCTTCACAACCGCTCCCACACAAACGACGGCATCACGGTTCTCATAAGAACCCAATGGCCCTGTGCGCTCTGTTTGTGTTACTTGACCAGCGCGCTGGTGTCATTGCTGCGTACAAGGCTCGCATCATCACCGGACAAAAGATCAGCCTGCGGAACCTCGTGCCTGAGACGTAGAAATCGCTTTCTGGTGGTACTACCCAAGCTGTCTACCTCGGTCGGGAATCGAAAGGTTAGCGGCGACCTGCTTTTGCTGCAAAAGATGACCATATTGGTGAAATCAAGGCCCCGCTCCTCGAAAGCCTTGGCATCACGGGGCGATTCGCGAAAGATACGGCACGTGGAGAAGACGTGTGCGATGGTGCGGTATATCAGCTTGGGGGCCGGCAGGGCAAGATCGCCCGCGTAGTTCTGACGCATCACTGTGAGCACGAGGAAGTAGGCAGAAAGTGTGCAAAAAAAACCTGGGAGTAGGGCGGAGGAAGGTGTTGCGCAGGCAAGCTCACAATAGCAATGACCCCGTCTGGTTTGAGTAGCGTCGCAAGGCCCTGGAGGAATTCGAGAGTGAAGAAGTCTACAGGCTCTGCTCCACCGGTGAAAACATCGTGAACGATATAGTCGTAGCTCTCGGGCGCGGTAGCGGCCAGGCGAGAGGTGTAACCGACGGTATCTTCCAAAACGGGCGGGTTGTTTTCCTTGAGACCAAAGTATTTGACGGCAAAGGTGTGCACAACCGAATCAATCTCCACAACGCTTTTTTGACGCCGTGAGTGACGAGGGCCGAGGGCAGAGTGCCAACGCCGAGCCCATTGCGAGGAAGGCCATGTCAGCCAGACAAGGCCTTGTTCCAGCGTTGCTTTCGGGGCCTATGAAGTACATGACGAGCGCATGAGCGTCCTCATCCGGTACCGGCAACTCTTTTTCGGCCAAGCGCACAGCCTCAAGCATGGCAAAGACGCCGTAAATGGGCTCGGGAAGCAGCTTGGCCGAGGATTCAATCTAGTTTCCGCCAAGGAGGCTTTGGTCGCAGCGCATGGCACGATAGCCATCCTGCAAGCTTTGCACGACGGACACGTATCTCGTCAATGATTCACGACGGTCCAGCAGAAGCCCGTTGTCGGACATCAAGGAGCTCACAAATGAAGAGGTCGCAGCCAGGGACGGGAGGTGCGTGTTGAGGAGCAAGGTGTGGAGGAGCGGAGGAAGGGCCAAGATGAGAAACTTGGAGCGGGTAAAGAAGGCGTAGGTGAGGCCAAGAGCCAGCTGCAGGCCGAGGCGGGAAAAGACGAGGGCCCGGCCCATGTTGGCCTGGAGCTGCTTGGCGGCCGCGTGCTCGACCAGCTTGAGCCAGCCCCAGGAGCCCAGTCCCGGCGCGGCGTCGGCCACGAAGGCGGGCACGAGCGGCAGCCGCGCGCCGTCGAGATAGTCGGCCACGACGGCCGAGGTGAGGACGGCGAGCGGGAGCAGGGTCAAGGTCTCGGTCACGACCGGCCCCCACAACGGCCCGAGGAGGTTACTGTAGCAGCAGGCAAGCGACTGGAGGGCCGGGACGGACAGGGCGACGAGCGGAAGGGCCTGGGCGGTGCCCATGCCCATGGGCAAGAGGCGCGGCAGGGCCATGTTCCCGGCCCACCCGGCGAAGCAGCCGGCCATGAGGAGCTGAGGATGCCAGATGGATGAGGGGATGGACCCGTAGATGGGCGACAGGGCTGAGGGGCGAGACGACGGAGTAGATGGCGAGCAGGGTCAGCAGGAAGCCGACCTCGAGGAGCATGACAAGCCGTCCGGTCGTGCTTCGGGCCCGGGCATCGTAGCGGGCCTTGACCGCGAGGCCCTCGAGCTCCCGCTCGAAGCGCTCGGGGGTGAGGCCGTCGGCCGGCGACTTGGGCTCGGCAGGCATTTTCTTTCGGGACGGGCGGACGGGATGGCCAACGGAGGGCGACGACAGGGGAGGCCGTCGGCGAGCTCTCTGGAAGCCGGCGATGCGAGGGTAAAAGCCTCTATCGCCAAGGAGAGGAGGGTCCTCTCGTCGTGGTAGCCGGCAAACCTCGGTCGCAGCGGACAGGCCACAGGGGCTTCCGAGGCTCTTGGTTTCATCCTGGGGCCGTGCGGGCGATGATGGCGTGGCGGTGCGTGGCGCAGCACATCGCTCAGGACGCAGGCACGGTAAAAGCCTTGTCCGGCCGCAACCGGTCTCAAGGTTCCTCAGCCCAGCCCACCTCTTCCATTTCGCTGGCCTCATCAGGCCGGCGTGTGTAAAGTAGTCACTTACGGGGTAGGACATGCACAGGCCAGGGCCTTGAGGCCCGAAGCTTCTTCAAAAATCCCCTCCGACGCAGCGTCGTCGGCCGGGTCGAGAAGCATCGTCCCGCCATCGTGGGGTGCCCCAATGGCGAAGGGGGCCGCAGCCCAAATAGGAAATTCGGAGTGCACACACGCGCTCGACTGGCCTATTTTCATTGCTCATGCTTGCTCGCCCATGCCCCATTGCGCCATGCTCGCTGCTCACGGCTCTGTCCAGCACCGCGTGTCGCCTTGAAGTCTATGATATTGTCCCCATTGCTCCCCTCCCCTTCTGTCGCGTGTCGAAGATGGAGCCTTCCCGTCCGACCCCTCTGGCTCTCCAAAGCCTCTCCTGTCGTCCGCCGGAAAGGCCGGGGGGAGGGGAGAGGGAGGTGGGAACGACATGTGGCTTGATGGAGAGGGTAACGGGGATATGAGTGCCGGGCGAGAGATCGGGGGGCAAAGAGCACGAGGGCACTTGATAGCTGTCCCCTTCGTGGTGCATAACCGTTTTCCATGCCTTCGTCGCTCGAATATCCGGGGCTCTGAGGGCTCTGTGCGGCGCCGATATCGAAAGTGGGCAAGATGTCGAGTCCATCCGGTACGCCGCATCGGCCACCCAATGCGGCAAAGGACGGTGCAAAGGACGGCTCGAGGATGGAGGAGGCCCAAGGGACCACGGACACGTCGGGCAGGCTCAGGCATCGGCTCATCGATGGCTTTTCCGGCAGCTGCGTCAAGAGGCCCGTCGAGATGTCCAGTATGGTCATGGCGAAGTCGGTGAGTCCGCGTCCCTGGTCCGGCTTGGAACTGACGGACAGCATCCAGCGGTACTCGCCGAGTCGTCGGCGGTACCAGTCGACCTCCTCCTGGCCGGGAGACGTGGCCCATGGCAAGGAGCCAAAGGTGCCGATGAGGGCGAAGTTGGCCTTGGAGGCAAAGTACCAAAAGGAACGCAGGTGGCTGCGCGTCAGCCGGTTCACGAAATCCATGGCCGATATCAGGCGTGCATTGGCGGCGCTGCGGCAGATGTGCTGGACGTACGGGTCGACCGACGACAGGTTCGAAGCCAGCAAACGAATGATGCGGCGGTGGAGGGTGATTTCGGTGGCGAAGTAGGCCAAGTGGAGGTATCCGACGCTCGACAGCCTGCCCGGGCTTCTCGGCGGAGCCATGGGACTGCTCGACGTGTAGAGCTCGAGGCGGAGGGCAGCCGGCAGGGCGCCGTACCACTCCTTGAGCTTCAGCTGGACCGACTTGACCATCGTCAAGGATCTCGGCCAAGATCTGGGACAGGTGGACGATGCGCATGAAGAGCTCGCGGCCCCGGTCGAGATGCTGCCTCTCCTCATCGTCGGCCTCGTCGGCGTCGGCGTCAAGGTCGGAGAAGTCGGCGGCGGAGAGCGGACGGACGGCCCAGTTGGAGGTGAAGATGTGCGACGGGCAGCCGTGGACCAGAGCCCCCCACTTGTCCTGCATGTACAGCGCCCACGCGAGCCTCCTCCGCAGGCCCTTTGACCACGGCGGGATCTTCCAGTCGGAGCAGTCGAGGTGGAGGCCGAGTTCCTGGCCGACGGCGACCAGCTGGGCCGTCGGTGCCCACTGTTCGCCTTCGGGGCGCTGAGAGAGGAGCAGGCCGGCCTGGATGGTGGAGAGCTTGGGCCGGGGCCTCTGCCAGGGCATCTCGGCCGACGACCGGGGGTCGGATCGGGACAAGACAAGGGACGATCAAACTTCGCTTACTCCAGCCCACCGCGTGTGCCCCATTGAGCCTTCGTTTTCGTGCAACAGGACTGGTCGACAGGTGGCCAGGAGCGCCGTTGTCGTGCGTCTCATCGTCCTCTCCCGACAGGCGCGCACTGCTGGCACTCGAGGCCGGGCAGGGCTGTCCGGAGAGCGAGGCGGGCTCGGGCGAGGCGGCCGCCGCCGCCGCCGCCGCCTGTAGGTCGATGTCAAGGATGGCGGGCAAACTGTGAGGGCGAAATAATGCTGCTGCTGGTGGCAGCCTAGGAACAATGGCGATGGGTGCTGTGCGCGGTGGCGACGGGCTCTGTGCCATCTGGGTAAACAGGGAACGGAGCGGAGGGTCGGTGGAGAAGGGCCCGGTAAAGGGGAGAGTCAAGGCGAGGGGAGGCAGATGGCGGCAACGGTCGGGGCGGCGGACGTGTTGGCTCGACGAGGCAGCCAGCCCGGCTGTGCCCAGGAGCGGCGGCCAGTGGCAGACTATGGCCGCGTCAGGCAGTTCTCGCCACGGCAGCGCAATGGAGGCGGATGGAAGAAGCGAGGCCGAGGCTTGGAAGGCGATGCAGCCACGCGATGGCAGGAGGGTGAGCAGCGATAACGACCAGACCACCGGACCAGGCAGGCCCTTGAGTGGCGCGAGGCTGTTTGCTGCCTGCCACTCGAAAGCGGTCGAAGCGGCGTGGTGCAGCACGCAGGGGTGCATAGACTGCAGATGGGAGGGTGGCTGGCGGGCGAGCCCTCGATAAGACGGTACGTTGCTTGGTTGACAGAAGGGGGTGTTGATTGTTCGGTCGGGCTGGGAAAAGAAGGGATAGCGCTTGTTCGGGATGACGCAGGACACGACGAGGGCGATGGCGATGGCAGCCAGCGCGGTCAAGGCGAGTTATGTTGCGTACGCCGACAGTCAGCAAGCAGCAGCGGCGGCGGCAGCGTCTAAGTGACCAAGGGCACCGACCATCCGCCAGCCGTGACTGACCGGTGTCATGGAGCCCAGCGTCGACGGCGTCGGGCAAGCAGGAGCAGCAGCAGGCGGGAAAAGTATGCAACTGGGCGGCGGGCGTGGCCCAGCGACCAAAGAGGCGCGAGAGGCGAAGGCGGCGGTCATGCGCCGTGTCTCAGCCGGCCTCGTCTTTCGCTCTCGAAAAAGGGCCCCCGGTCGGGCTGGCCGCCAGGTCGCTTGGTCGCTTGTTCGCTTGGTCGCCGGGCGGACCGGCGCGATCTATAAACGTGCCGCGCAGAGAGGCCATGGAAGGGGGCGGCCGTTGCAAGAGGCTCGTGAGGCATAGGAAAGGGGGGCTTCCCTGCCAGCAAGCCACAACCCCCGACGGCTGGCTCCCGCAAGCAGGCGGACATAGGGTATATGCACCAAGGTGACATGGAGGGCTGGCGCTAGCAACCATCCAGATCGCAGCCACGGCCCGGATACCACGCTGAGATGCGAGGTTCTTCTCTCCAGCCCTGGGGCTGCGCGACGGGAAGGCCAACCGTGTGTCTCCATGTCCGCTTTTACGTACGAAGAATGCCGGCGTGGCCAGGACGGGGAGCCGGTGGCGGCCGCCGTCGATGGCCTCCCGGACGGGGGGCGCCGGAAGGAAGGCAATGGAGGGCGGGAGACGGTGCACGTCCCTAACCCGATGATCAACCAGAAGCAGGGCGGAGAGGCCACGAGGCAGCAGTAGTACGAAGCAGCAGCAGAAGCAGGCCAGCCCCGGCCTCCAGCGGGCAAGGCGCAGGATGTCGTGAGACCGGCTTTGCTACACGGCCCAGTCGGTCCCTCCGCTAATTAGTCTATTGGTTAGTCGTCCCTTATCGCGGGCGGCGGCTGCTGACTTGGACCCCCTCGACGAATCGGAGACCAGCATCGACAATCGCCTTGGGCCGTTTTCTGCCTGCCAACGGCGAGCTTCTTTCGTGCATGCTCCCAACCGGAATTCTCCTTCACTCCCTCTGAAGCCTGGGTTGGGCCCTCTTCCCAGGTCCGGCGCGTCCGACGCCTGCAAGCCGTCATACGAAGGATCGTGAAAAGCCAGGGAAAACCCCCACGGGAGAAAACCTGGCGAGGTTGGGTTCATGAGCAATACCTTTCGGCGCAGTCGGACCGGTGAGGTGTTGCATCGGCGGCGACGAGGTTGGGCGGTAAGCCGCTCAATCGTGGCGAATGCACGAGTTGAGCATGTTCGGGCGACGGGGAACCCTCCCAGGAATCCCGTCGCGGAAGCCGTGTGGTGTGTAGTCCTCGTTGTGCCAGAGGGAAGAGAGTGGTGCTGGTGGTGTTGAGGTCGAGGGCCAGTTGACTTCGCGGAGTTTTAGCGTATTAGTGTAGAATGCTTCACAGAATACTGGCACTAACTAAATCTAACAGAAGCGAGAAGCTGAAAATTTTTTCGGGGGAGGGTTGTCATCGAGACCCTGTCCACTTCAGCAAGTTGACCGCAGGGCGCTTGTGCCACGTGAAATCACCGGCACGGTCTGAGGCCCCATACTGGGCTTGGCCCGTATTTTCCATTTATTAACCTTGCAGATACATCGGCGTGGCCTGTCCGTCTCGCACGCCTTTTCGCAGACCACGAGCCGCGGAAAGTTTATGCATAGTATCGTCGCAGCGACGTCTTTGCAAATATGTCATGTCCTCGTCGGCATCTCTGCCGTCTAGAGTGTCTTGACGACGGCCACGAGGCAGACGACGGCCGTTTCTGTTCAAAGCTGACACTATCCGGCTGGAATCCTGGCCTGCCAGTCCGCCCGGGATCGCCAGTCTAGCCCGCCAGCGCTCACTGCGGCGGGAGCCAGACCATGCAGTGCTCCTCGTACGGCTGGCTCGGCTCGCCTTGGCCTCGAAGCGTGATCGTCATGTCGAGATGGTGCTCGGTCCAGAAGCCAAGCTTCTGATAGAGAGGCATGCCTTGGACGATGGCCTCGAGCACAATGGCCATGCCGTCGGCCGAAGCCAGCTCCTGCAGCCGTCGAAGCAGGGTCTTTAGCCGGCCCCCCGTCCATCCCAATCGGGATCTGTACAAAGAAAAGTCACATCTGGGAGGGCCATGTCAGCAAGCCTGGTCCTCGGCTGTATCACGTCCGGGAAAGGTGACAATTTTTTTTTTGACCCGTTCCCCGGACCAGGCGGGCCTGGAGCGGGGCGTCGACGAGAAGGGCTTCACCATTTAGGATGCATCGAAACCGTTGGCCGGCCAAGGCAGAAGCGAACAGGGAGGGGAACCCTGGAAG
>KN173726.1:213243-238805 GCA_000758425.1 Nilaparvata lugens yeast-like symbiont | reverse complement strand
GCCGTCCATACCTCAAACCGAAGGTCGGAAGGAAAATAGAAGGCCGGAGAATCGAAAAAAACCTCGCCGGAGGCTATCCAAAGTTGGTTTGGCGACCTCAGAGCAGTTAAACAGCAGCTAAAAATCCAGGCTGAGAACACTTAAAACATGGACGAAAGTGGCATCGCCCTCGGCGTCTGTCAGAACCAAGTGGAGATTGGCAGTGTCAAGAAAAACTATTCATACATGAAGACGCCCGAAAATCGCGAGTGGGTGACGCTTGTCGAGTGCGTATCGACCACAGGCAGAAAGCTTTCTCCGCTTGTCATATTAAAAGGTCGAAATCTGCAGACCACGTGGCTCAACCGCATCCATGTCCCAGATATGCTCTACACAACGTCAGAGAATGGCTGGATATCAAATCAGAACTGCCTGTGGTGGCTTAAGGAGATCTTCATGCCTGCCACGGCCGTCGGAGAGCATGCTAAGGGTGCCTGGCGCCTGCTTTTGCTCGACAATCACGCCAGTCATGTCGCGACCGAGTTCTTGTTGGAGTGCTTCAAGAAAAAAGTCCAGCTCTTTTTCTTCCCACCTCATTCAACACATATTCTACAGCCGCTCGGTCTGGCCTGTTTCTCGGCTGTCAAGTCACGATATAGGTTGCAGATTGCCGCCTTGGCAGGACTCAATGACTCGGCGCCTGTGAGGTAGGAACGGTTCTTGGAATTCTACTCAAAGGCGAGAAACGAGGGCTTGACGGCACACAACGCACTCGCAGGCTGGAAGGCCGCTGCGATTCGTCATGGGACCCACGCAAGATGATCAGGTTTTTGCAAGTGGCGGCGGTGGCGGCGGTGCCGCCGCTATTGCCAAAGATGCCCACGAGAGCGCGCAAACTCACCGTGGCCGGGCCGGCTGAGCCAAAGATCGAGGCGCCACAGAATGGGCGCCATTTACGGTCCTCGCGCTCTCCTACGTGAACATTGCCGCCCGGTCAAAGCTCATAGACGAGTGGACATCTTCATGGCAAAAGAGAGTCGCTATCGATTCAAATGAGAAGTTCGCGGACATCGAATCGATCAAGGCGGCCCTGGACCGAGCCGAGAAGCAAACGGCCGCGTGGAACAGCGTAGATCGCGCTGCCGAGGCAGAGGCTACCGGTGAAGCAATGTCTACCAAGGACATTTCAGATTTCATGTTTGAATTTCATGTAAACGAGCAACATAGAGTGATGAAAGCGAGAGTAATACAGAAAGGGTGTGTCTTTGGAGGTGTTGCATTTGCCGGGGTCCACACATATCTCGGCGCTTGTCGGAGCGCAGCACGTGAACATCACATCGCACACCAGACGCCTTGAATCTCGATATATCTAGTAGCAGACTAGTCAACCATCCATCTGCCTAAAGAGTGTCCCTGAAACTGTGCGCCGTTGGGTTGAGGCCACGTGCTGAAAGCTTGGTAGGCAAAGACTTTTGATACTCGGCGGCCGTCAACCTCGTGATTCATTAAGCTCGGCAGGCAACGCGAGTGGATCTTGGCGAGCCCTCTAGAAATCTCACAACCGCGTGCTTTCGGTGCTTCAGCTCACCTCAACTCCCGCGCACTGCCTATCCAGGCTCTTCGAGACTCGCGGTCCGGCCATTTCCCTCTCGAACCTCCAAACCCTCTTAACCCCAGCCTCGACACTATGGCTCGGACTCGAGTCAATAGCAACAACGCGGTCGACCCAGCAGTGCCTACCACACCCGGCGCTTTCTCACCGCTCCCTCGGAGCACGAATCTTGGCTCGATGCAAAAGGTCCTCATACTGCCCAGGCGCGCAACCCCTGAAGCTCGCATCGTTCTGCTGCCCAACTCCAGACATGGCCGACCAGCGCGCTACCTGATGTGTCCCGAGACGGGCCTGTACGAGTTCATCACCATGACTCCCTCAGAGCCTTCATTGAGGAGCTGGCTGATCGAGACTCGCAATTACGTGTCCCATGCCCATTCGGCTAGCTGCAGTGCAACGACTGCCGAGGCGCGCATTGTCGTGGACTCGAATATCTACATGGCGACCCCTCTTGATCCGGTGTTCCTCGTCTTGCCGGCACTCGAAGGCCGCCAAGCCTTCTCTAAAGAGGCGCACGGTAAGAGGTCGCTGTTTCGGTCGAGCGATGACTACCTGAATGAGCTCTCGGGGGACCTGCCACATCTGTGCGAGATATTGTCATGGCCCGGCACCAAGGCTCTCTTCCGAGACAGGATGGCAGCTGTCTGCGATTCGGTCGAGGCAGACGATGAAATCATGTTTCGCCTAAATGAGGACAAGCTTGCCAAGGTAATACTCAGCAAGGCCATGATGCTGAGCGATGGAGGCTTGCCTTCGACTATGGAGCAAAGATTTGTAATAAGCGTCTTAGAGGCGCCACCTCCTCTATCCAAGCAGGAGACTGACCATCAAGGGCTGCCGCTCCAGAGCGATTCAACCGACTCGTCGGCGGTGACCAGCGACACTGCGACGGCGCCTCCATCCCGATCGGCTGCCACAAACATCTCCCGTGCGGACCAAAATGGGGCTAGCGAAACTGTCACCAACGCTTCAGAGCCGCCACTGCATATCATTCATCTCCAGCGACTGCGAGTAGCTTTGGATTTTATATGTTCCAACTATATCTCACCCAGCCTCACCCAGCGATTATTCATTCTCCTCATCGACTCGGGCTTGGCCGACTTCTCTCCTCTAGACGACTATCTCGCAAGCGTGACTAAACGACGCGCCGCGGCCGTGCATTTGTCCTCGCTCTCCAATTTGTCTCGGAAACGGTCCGACGAAGACGACGACGAAGCCCGGGCCGCAAAGAAGAGAAAGCTAGAAGATGAAAAGAGGCAAAAAGCAACCGAGAGCCGGGGAGTTCGGCAACTCAAAAAAGTCGACACGAGCGGGATGAAGAAGCTAAGCGCCTTTTTCAGAAAAAATTGAAGGCTTCCGTCTTTTTTTCTTTGCCCACAATACACTTGGCATCTCCTAGCTGGAGTGCCAAAACAAGCCGAGAGACAAAAACGAGGAGCCTTTGAACGAAGCAGGGCTATCTCGGTGGCTTCGATCGCCCTCTAGCCGTCCCAATGCCTCGACCGGTACTCAAGCGGCCGCCGAGACCGCCGCTCCATGTTCCCATTCTGCCGTTTGAGGTGGAGCCGCGTCTCGACGAGGTCACGCCCCGACCGCCCGGTCCTCGGTTTCTTGCAGATGCTCTAGTCCCTCGCGATGCAGCCGACGGGCCCATTCTTCGTTTCTCATCGTCCTCCTCGCGCCGGCGACGGAGTTCCTCTCGTCTTTCTTCCTCCTCGGCAGCCTTACGCTCAGAAGCTTGTTGCCTCTCTGCCTCCTGCTCGGCTAGATCTTCTGTCGCGCCTTTCCAATTGGTATGGAGGATCAGCCGCTGGTTATGCTCGGTTTGAGATAGAATTCGCGTCCAGGTGTTGAGGAGTGTCGATGCATTGGCGACCGTTTGGGTGACGACCTGAATCGATGCCCTCAGTCCCGATTCTCCACGATTGATTCGGCAGGCACGAGCATGACTGGGTAGGGAACGGTGGGCTGAACGGGTTCATACCTCCATATTCCCACTGGTGCGGTTCAACGTCGCGAGAATACCCTCGATGGACTTGTTGATGGCACGCACACCCTCAAGCTCTTTTTGAAGGACTGCTTCACGATCAGCCTCGTGGCTGACTATGTCGGCATGTCGATTTGTCGCCGTGGTCGGCGTCTTCGGCGTTCTGGAAGGAGGCTCGGAAGGAGCGTTTTGCGAAGGCGATGCCCAAATATCCGGCTCTGAATGCGTGCTCTCGTCCGCCATGACGTCCCCGTTGGGGGGGGAGGTTCGAATTTAGGGGAGCTTGGTAAAGTAAAATGCGACTGCGGCGGAATGACGTTGTCCCGCTAGCGCAAGATTCGAATGATGGCCGGGGATAAGCATCGACGCCACTCGATTAAACGGGTTGCAGCGCAATATCTCCTGCCAGGTGGGCTCTGCGGGTCCGTTGCTGTTTGCACCTCTGTTGATTTAGACGCGCTTCGGGCAGGACGCGAAACCGACGCGCCCGTTAGTCATACCACAAGCGCGGGCAAACGGCTGGCGCCTGCAGGGGACTTGGTACCGGCGCCCCACCGAACGCATTCCTTTCACCTCCCAGCCCCCCCTTCTATAGCCAGGTCTCCCAGGCAGAAGCGGAACACATTGTTTTCCTCCATAACAATATCTTCAGCATCACTCATCTCCTGGCTTTTCAGGAGTACCCTTTATCCAGCTTTCTTTGCCGACCGGACGATTTGATCTGTCCTGACGCCTTATACTCGTCGCTGCCTGACCTTTGTGCTCCTGCTGCGCCTCGGGCGCCGTTCGCTGCCCGTCATCTTTCCCATACCGTTGCTGCGAACGCGCCGAGGGTCCTTCCTCATTACACGCTCGTCAGCCCGTCGGTCAAGGTGCTTACCGTTGGCTCATTTATCTGTCATTTCGTCTTCGTCAGACCCGCGCGTCAGGCCATTATGGCGTCCGAGGTCATGGGCTCACTGACGCCGGCGCCGCCGTCGACCGCTGTCCGCACGCCACCGGCGCCGCGCTTGGGTAGCTTTCCCGACAGCTGGCTACCCTACTCGCCGCGTAAGTCCGCTCGCATTTCGTCACAGCGTGCTTCCAACCGCACGCCTTCGCCTCGCGCCTCGCCGGACCGCAAAAAACCCGCCTCCCCGTGCACCTCGAAGCGCAGCACCACGCAAAACGCTGCGGCAGCGCTCTCGCCCATGCCATCACCGCGCAAAAAGGAGCGGCCTGCTGGCGGGCCTTCGCGCCAGTCATCTGTTGCCTTGACTGCTCAAGAAGCGGTCAGCGCTGCCGCCACTCTCGGTTTGCCCGAAATGAGAGCTGCTCCTAGTGCACGCATGACTTCCATCTCACACACCACCGGCATGCTTCCTACTCCTTCCAAAACCCCGTCAAGCCGCCGAATGAAAAGGTTGCCGCCCACATCCAGTCGTTCGCTCGAAATCTTTTCCCGACCGACCCAGAGGTCATGCCGGCCCCCGCAAGCGACGCTCTAAGAAATACTCGGGCATCACCATGGAAAGCTTCACTGCCGAGGACGAGGAGACTGCCATCAAGATCTTTACCGACTCCCAGGATCGCGTTCCTACCAAAGGATCCGGCTGCTGACAATCCCTTTTACGGCGACGCTGTCATGCCCGAGCCCATCAAAAGCCGGTCCATGTTCCCGGCGAGGGCACCGTGTCGATCGAGGACGCTTCCCGCCGCGAGGACGGCATGGTCTACGTCTTGTGAGTTCACGCGCGAGTGTCGAAATACGGACCTGTGCTGACACGCGCTCGCAGCCGAGGGAAAAAATACTTTCGCGAGTTTGCCAAGGGCGATGATGCTCCCTCAGATGAGCCGGAAATAGAGGGCGGCATGACGAGCATCGAAGTTGACCTTGCCCGGCCTTTGACTCGATTGTTCATCAAGCCTCGCTTGCTCTTCCCCGACGTAAACCAGATGTGGCGGCTGAAGAGGAGAACGCTGCCACGGATGTGGAGGACATGTGCTCGGCGACTGAGCCTCGAGCCCCACAGACGCCCAAGCCAGCGCAGCGCTCGGGGGTAGAAAGTCCAGAAGCGCCGAAGCACGCTCCGTTCACGCCGCCCGACACCAAGCGGACGACGCGCTCTGCCAACAAGCTGGCTTGCCACGGAACGCCCTCCAAGAGCTCCGTCTCTGAGCGGCGAAGCCCGTTCGATGCATGGCAGAGGACCAAGGAGGCGAAGAAGACTACTGCTGCGAAGCGGCGGGGCGAAGGCCTCACATCATCGTCCACTAAGCGAGCTCGGGCTTGAGCGTCGCCCTCGGGATGGACAAGGCATTTTCCCATCTCATCAGCCTTTGGACGCTCTTCCTCTTTCTGTCTTTGTCTATGAGCCCGGAAATTGGCCCGGCTGCAGCTGCAAGCCGAAAATGGACTCTCGTGGGAGCTGCGGCACGGGCGACTTTGTCAAGCTTCTGGATCTGCATTCTATTGCTTCCTTTTTTTTCCTATTTCTTCGCTGAGGTGATGCTGAGGACTCTGAGGTTGAAGCCAAGCCAGTCGGGGCGCTGGGACGGCCACTGTACTGTACGCTGGGAAACATCAGATTGATAGCCGTAGAATCATAGAACGGCGTGCGCATCGCTTTGACCGCTGGACGTGACGCGAACCATGGTGGCTAGAGCGTAGGCGGTAGAAGTCACGGCGGCCCGTGCCAAGATGCTTGTATGTGACCAGATGTACTTCGAAGTACGAAGTAACGACGAGTCCGCAAGCCACCACATTTGAGCGGGTCTCTCCCCCCAACCCTCGCCGGGTTTTCAGCCTCCGGTCCGGCGCCGGTGAAAGGCCGACTTTGGCCCCCAACGTCTATCTGCCATTATACAGATCGCTGTTCCCTTCTCTTGGCCCTGCTCGGTTCGCGAACCTGCTTCACCGATTTCTTTGCGCCGGCTCCAGTCGCCGAGACATTGCGTTCCGCCCGGCGACATGCACATCCTGGTCACCAATGACGACGGGCCGCCGTCGCCCGAGTCTTCGCCTTACGTCCACTGCCTGGTGCAACACCTGCAGCTCGCCGGGCACGTCGTGTCCGTCTGCCTACCGCATACGCAGCGGTCGTGGATCGGCAAGGCGCACATGATCGGCCAGACGCTGAAGCCGTTCTACTACCGGCCTGGCAGCCGCGTCCACGGTGACGCGGCCGAGGCCACGACGCACCGTCGGCCGTCGCCGGCCGCCGACGTCGAGGAATGGATCCTTATCGACGGCACGCCGGCGTCGTGCGTGCAGATCGGCCTGCACTACTTCTTCCATGACCGCGGCCCCGTCGATCTCGTCGTCAGCGGACCCAACTACGGCCGCAACACGAGCTCCGTCTTCGCCCTGAGCTCCGGCACACTCGGCGCCGCCCTCGAGGCGGCCGTGTGCCACAGAAAGTCGATTGCCCTGAGCTTCGCCTTCATCTCGCGCAACCACGACCCGGTTATCATTGAGGGTGCCTGCCGCCACAGCGTGCGCCTGATCGAGGCCCTCTATGGCCAGTGGCCGGCAGACGGCAGCGCCGACCTCTACTCCGTCAACGTGCCGCTGGTCGAGGGCGTCGAGACGCACAAGACACTGTGGACAGACATGCTACAGAACTACTGGATGGATGGCAGCTGCTTCCAGGAGGTTGAAGGCAATGCCACTGACGCCGCCGAGGAGGAAGTCCTGATCTGGGAGGGCCTCGGCGGAGAGGTCGACGACGTGCCTACGACTGCGGCAACTTCATCGTCGTCGGACAAGCCCCGAACCGGCCATGTACACAAGCACTTCAAATGGGCCCCGCGCCTCGCCGACGTCTACAAATCCGTCGCCGACTCCGATACTGGAAACGACGCCCGGACCGTGATGGAGGGCAATACAAGGTTAGTTCTCCCGGTCCGCCAGTCACCCAGGCGAACTTGGCTGTGCCGAACCTGACCCCGTCCTCGTCTAGCATCACGCCTTTGAAAGCAAACTTTGCGCAGGGGGATGGCGCCTTTAGCCGGAAGGAGTTCTTTCTGTGAGTCTGAAACCCCGAGGCATCGCGGCCTTAGTCGTCCACATACGGCTGCAGGGATCGCGCGGAATGGTCAAAACTGCATCATGTACAGTATACGCCTTGCGCTCGAACACATCCTCTCCAATAGACCCTCTTCTCACCGCTGCCGTCACAGTCCAAATATCCCGGGTGAGAGTGACGTGACCATGGCGGACTTGGCAATCCGAGACGGTGTGCTCCCGCCACGCGGCTCACCGGTACGGGCCATTGTTGCCTACGCCGCCGGCGACGACGATGACGATTATGTTCAGCCCTTGATTATACACGCCTTGAAAACTCTCTTCCCTGGCGGTTTCCTGGACCTCGTCACCGGGCTGCAGGCGTCGGTCGACTGCTTCTCTCTTCCTGAGATGCTGGTGCACCCGGACTCCAAGGTGCTGCAGATTAGCTCCTACGAGGCCATCGACTTTCAGTTTGCCACGGTGCACTCGCAATCGTGCCTCGTCAACAGCTACATGATCCGAAAGGCCTTGATACGCAAGCACTACCTGTCGGCGACAGTGGACTACTGGGTTGCCAAGAAACCAGAATCGCCGCTGGGCCGGCATGTCAAGCGCAGTGAGGCGTTTGAGCTCGACTACGCCGAGTTCTTACAAGACGCGCTCGTCGAGGCCTTTGATCTCCGCGAGAGCATGGAACGCAATGCCGCGCTCGGCAGAGCCGACCAGGGCGCCGCCAGAGAGTGGTGGATCCTGAAGCCTGGCATGAGCGATCGAGGGCACGGTATCAGGTTGTTCAGCACCATGAATGAATTACAGGCCATCTTCGACGTCTGGGATGCCGACCTCTCGGCCAACGACGACGACGACAACAGCGTCGCGACTGAGGACGGAGATGGGGGTGACCGAGCCGACGGCATCATGACGTCGCATCTCCGGCACTTCGTCGCCCAGCCCTACATCCATCCGCCGCTGCTCCTGGGGGGGGAGGGCGCGAGGAAATTCCATATTCGGACCTACGTCCTGGCCACAGGCTGCCTAAGCGTGCACGTCTACAGGCCCATGCTCGCACTCTTCGCTTCCTCGCCATACCTCGCCCCCTGGGCACACGCGGGTGACGCCATCGACACCTTTCTCACAAACACCTGCCTACACGAAAAGCATCAGAACCGAGGACGCGACGGCCAAGAAGAGCGGCCGTCGGGCGGTGATGACAGCCGCATCCGGCGCTTCTGGGACCTGCCGCTGCCGCGCAACACGCTCGACGCCGTCTTCGCGCACATCTGCCACGTCACGGGCGAGCTATTCGAGGCGGCGGCGACGACGATGCCCGTGCACTTCCAGACGCTGCCCAATGCCTTCGAGGTCTTCGGCATGGACTTTTTTCTCGACGAGCACGCCGTTCCTTGGCTGCTCGAGGTCAACGCCTTTCCCGACTTCAAGCAGACGGGCCCGCACCTGCAAACCCTTGTCGACGGTTTCTGGAGGGGTGTCGTGCGCGAGGCCGTCTTGCCCTTCTTTGCATTGCCTGCCGCTGCCGCCGCCGGGCCTGACGAACAGGGAGACATGGTGCTGGTCAAGAAGATTGACCTCGGAAGACGCTCGTAGAACTAACACGATGGCCGCGAGGACATGGTGATTTTTGCCCTGTCCATTGTGCGTCTTTTGACCCAACAGCATGTGCGCAATTCTTTCCTATAAGACCCGCGGCTTCTTCGTCTCCATTCATTGGACCCTTGCACAAAGAAGACGCAAGAGAGCTGAAGCAAATCGAGATTGGGAAGTAGAGCAAATCTCATCCCATTGTTCTCCATGCTTGACAATCAAACCCGTGAATCTGGTCTCCCCAACAGACGCATATCTCTTGCATCGTGACTGCCTCTGCGCGGCCGATTATGGCGACTATCCTCACAAGAAGCTCATAAACTTCACTCCCGCGGACAATTAACTGGTTTCCACTCCATCCTCTTACTGTATTGTATTCTCCTGTGCAAGGATCTGTGGCTCTTGTGTGCCTGGTTACCGAAAACAACCACGAAGCCGCCCCCTAATATCCTCGCCCTCTGCCTCTAGAGTCTTGACTGTGATTCTTCACGGTATCTCATTTCTCGTGCTCTGCAAGTAGGGGTACGAGGATATTCCTCTGCCTGGCTTCTTGAGTGGTTTAACCCGTCCGCCCTTGCCCATCTCTGACGAACCAGGCTATTTTAGCAATCTGCACACTGTGCTCAATGCTCAATGCCTCATCAGCTCGAGGAAAGATAGCCCAATTTGTGCCAAGCAACTTGGATCGGTTCGCATCATCGACCTTGACCGCTGCCAGTAGCATGGCCCTGCCTTCCTTTACATCGCTACTGCTGCTCAGTCTCGGTCGCTCGGCCGTGCTCTCAGCTACAAAGCCGCCCACACTTGCCCGCACTCTAAGCGTTTGACGATTCTCTCCATCATTTCATCGCGCTCTTGAGCCATTGTGCGGTCTTCCGGTTGTTGCTAGAGGCCTTTACGGCGCCCATCGATCCTGTCGTGGGAGGCGCACCTTGTCCCGTCAGGATCACAACTTCTCGGGGCAGCCATTTAAAAACGCAGATCGCTCGTTGGACCCCAGACGGCAGCTGCTTAAAGTCCATCAGGGATGAAGGTGTTCGTGCCTGCGGCTTCATGTATCGATGCCCGGTCCCGTGTAGAACGTCGTCATGCTCATCTCGCTTGTTCGACGACTTTGTCTTGGTGGCGAATGAAATTAATAACTCGGCCGTGAGTGGAGACTACGAAAATATTGAAAAAGCATAACTACGAAGTAGACAAACGAGAGACCCGACGTCCGACCTCAATTCGCCCTCAGCGGACGAGGTGATGCAGGGGCTCAAGTTCCATCCGCGACGAGGCACGTGGCGTACTCGACCGTCAGTCGTACCAAGCCGCTCAAAAGGGAATAGAAGAAGAAAAGGCCCGCGATGAAACGCATCATGTTCCTCTTCCTGATCGGCCCTTTGATCGTGACGCACATCCTTCGGACCGTTCGAGCACCTGGTGTTTAACAGGCTATCTGACTAGGAAAGGAAAAGCCCACAGCGGCGCCAAGCAGCTTTGCACTGTTCTCTTGCTCAACGCTCCGCGGCCACTGTGGTGCCATGTGCCCAGTGTCCCAAAGCCTCTCACGTGGTGATCCACCGCCCCTTGGCTGGCTGCCCCCGCTCTGCGCGATGCGCGTCGGATTGATTTTCGTGAGGCTTGGGTCGCGCACTGTGCGAGTCTTGATAGGCCGTCAAGCCGTAGAAGGGAGGGCCAGCCGCATCAAGTCTGTTACAGCGCGCACATCTGAAAGGTTCTCAACAGAACGATTTGATGGCGTCTTCTGTGGCGGTGGTGGTGACGGCGCACGTTGTGACGGCGATAGATAATAAGATCGTGATGGATGCTATAGCGATGATGGGTGATGAGAGCTCAGCCCTGACCCGACCTGACTAACGGAACACGGCAGGCGGCAGGCAAGAGGCATCCCTCGATAGAGCCTCTTTCCTACCTCCTCCCTGTTCTCTATTTCTCATCTTTGCCTCGTTCTTGCCTCTCATGTCTCTCTCTTTCAATCTCTTTCTTATCTCTTATCCATCCCTCCTCCCTTCCTCTCTCTCCCCAGTCATTCCCTCATTAACACACACCACTACGCCACTCAAACCCCCTCCCCCTTTTACTTCTCCCACGCCTTGCTTTTAGCTCGTCTTCCAAACTGTCCGTCTTTCCACTTTTTCTTCCCCCTCGTGCTGACTTGGCTATTCGTTTGGCCTTGACAAACACAATCTATCTGCCTGTCCTCGGTCGGTGGTTTTTACATACCAGACATTTTCAGCCGCCTTATTTTCGCTTCTTTTCCTTTTTCTTTTTCTAGGGAACTGTCTATTTCTTTGCTGCTTTCTTCCCCCTCTCTAAATCCTTTTCGTAGTACGACTGACTTTCCTTAGTTATTAGTTTATCTCCTCCTTTGCCTCCCACCTCACGCTCGCTCTAAACCCAACTTTTTCCCTCCCACTTCCCACAGAACATAATCTTTGCCCCTCCTTCTTCCACGTCTTCCCTCCAGTTCCCCCCCGCTTCTCATTCAACCAACCTTCGCCGCTGCTCCCTCTCTCAATCCCGGGTATTTAGTCGACTCATAGAGCTTCCCGTAGGTTGCCCCGTACAGCCTCTCCTCTCTTCCTCTTCTTTGGTTTCTATTCCTCCGCCAACAATTCCAGGCCTGCAAATTCCTGCAAATCCCTCTTCCTACTCGCCTTCAATTCCCTCCTTTCTTTCCTTTTTCTACTCCCGCGTGACCTCATCACTTGACATCAGCCTGTGTAGATTTTGAAGCGCAACGCAATCCCCGCAACTGCAGAATGATGAAGCGGAATGCTAAAGGCGTTTCCCTGGCACGGAAGAAAGTCGACACCTCCAAAACTTTGGACAACATTCCCAGAAACCCAACTTTGGCCGAGGTCAAACAGGCCGATGCTGATGACTTGCTGGCCGACTTGGAAGAGAGAGTCAACGACGTGCGTGAATCCTGGGAGACAGATTCCCTTTTCGAGGATTTTTTTGATGAACTGAACAATGAAGATGGCAATAGTGAGTTATTTCTAGTTTTGCGGCTGTCGTCTCGAAACACGGCGTGTCACCGCATCAACTCTCAGCAACAGCCTGTTCTTTGCTTTTCTCTTTCGCGCCCTTGCTAGCGTGTCCCCTCTCTGTTTGTTTCATGCTCCTCTCACTTGGCCCTCAGGCAGGTGAAAGGTGGCAGAAGAGTAGAGGACTGAGAGACATGCCTCGACACTGCGCGAGAGCATCAACCGCGCGATTTGCCTCGTCGCTGACACTGGGAAATCCCACCATGACAGAAGAAGAGGTTGCAGCTGGCACTGTGTGCACGCCTGAAGAGGCTGGCAGGCTCCGGCGAGAGCTCCGTGAGTACGGCCCGGCTGTTTTCTGCCAACGCACTGTCGATTCCGGCCGCTACACGGCCAAGAAACTACTCAGCGCCTTTGGGCTACGCCCCCCGCCCTTTCTCGACGACCAGCCCGACGAGGCCTATTTTAGCCTGCTCTCGCTAGCCATCTCGCGCGAGCTATCCAAACGCGCCAAGCTGGCCCGTTACAACTCGGTTCAGGACGCCGTCGACCTCATTGCCAAGTCCAACAACATCATCGTCATCACCGGCGCCGGCATCTCCACTTCGCTCGGCATCCCCGATTTCCGTTCCAAGGGCACCGGCCTCTACTCCAAACTCGAGCACTTGGGTCTCGGCGATCCTCAAGAGGTGTTTGATATTGAAGTCTTCACTCAGGATCCCTCCATTTTCTACTCCATCGCCAAGGATATTGTCCCTGCCACAAACCGCTACACCCCAACTCACGAGTTCATCGCCATGCTGCACCGCCGCAACAAGCTGCTCACCAACTACTCGCAAAACATCGACAATCTTGAGGTAAAGGCCGGCCTGCCCAAGGACAAGCTGATTCAGTGCCATGGATCCTTTGGAACTGCCAGCTGCATTCGATGCGCCCATCAAATTAACGGTGACGAGATCATGCCGGAGATTCGCGCTGGCGCCATACCTCGCTGCCCCCGCTGCCCTCAGCTGCTTTGCTCCGCCCAAAACAACAGCAAGGCCGTCAACAAAAGTAACAGAAAAGGTCACAATAAGCGCAAACGAGGCGGAGCCGCCAGTAACAGGAAGCGTCACCGCTGGTCCGCTGTCGACGACAGTGATGACGACGACGATGAAGACGGGTGCTACGACATTCCCGAAGTCGGTGTCATGAAACCCGACATCACCTTCTTTGGCGAACCGCTTCCGCACGAATTCTCAAAGCGTCTGACTGAACACGATCGCGACTTGGTTGATTTGGTCATTGTCATCGGCACATCTCTCAAGGTGACACCCGTATCTGAGATCGTCAGTTGGCTGCCTCCACATATTCCTCAGATCTACATCTCCCGCCAGCCTGTCGGTCACATCAACTTTGACATCGACTTGCTTGGCGATTGCGACATAGTCGTGGCCGAGTTGTGCCGCCTCCTTGAGTGGCCGCTAAACCACGACATGATTCCAAAGGACCAGAGCGTCACCATCCGTACCGAACCCGGCTACAGGAGCCGTCATGTCTTTAGCGTCATTCAGCCTTCTATTGCCAGCAATAGCATACATGAGGCTGAAGAAGGCACGGCCAGCCCGATCGTAACCATTTGAGGGCCCTTTTTCGTGCACAACCGTTTGCTCTTTTTCCTCATTCGGACCGCCTCGTCAATTCATGTCATTCATTACTCCCTTGTTTTGTCTGGATTTAGATGGGTATCAATCGAGGTGGAGTTTGGCGTAACCGGTGCTCGCCTGTTTGCTCTGCCTTGTCCTGTATTGGATGTGAGACCCGGCTTCGCACCTCGTTCTTTATGTGTTCCCCGCTACTTTCCTCGCCTATGGCGTGTGCACACTCAGGATGGCAGGCGAGCTGATCGATTTCGATGAAGCACACAATCAAGGCCGCTTGGATGCAAAAGATCAAGCAAGGGGTATGTGGAATGAGTACGGAGACGAGAGAAGGCATTTGGGATCTCGAAGGGCCTGTATAATAAGCTGCCGTCTTGAATTCCTGGCGACAGAGCATTTTTGATTGTGTCTTTTCTTGTTTTTGCTCAGCCCGTCCTTTTTTATGTTGAAAACAGCAGGCAGGGAAGGCAGAGCAGTGCACCGCTGTCGCTGTTGAGGCACATCTTTCCCGTCGTCTTCCTCCCTTGTTTATACCATGGAATCAAAAACCTCGTCACAGGTTCCGTGAAACGGGGACACAGGGGCGTGCATGAGGGTGAAGAGGATGACGCTCGCTTTGCCCCTTGGCACTTACCTTCCAGCCCTGGTGATATAGGACGTGATGGCTCCTTCCGCCTAACCTGCCAGCTCCCGGATCGGTAGACAAAATTCGGGCTAGAGGAGAGTACGCATGGCGCGCATCAGTGACAGTAGGTTTTTAAATCAGGCTTTCGTACTTGTCCAGGCCCGACTTGTGTTGGGCGCTGTTGATGCCGCTATCACTGGTTGCACTCGATCCCGTCGTCGAATTCGTCGCCATGGAGCCGGTGGATGGAAAGGTGTCCATGGCGGTGCCAGCCGACGAGGCCCAGTTGAGCTGGGGCGCCGGTGCCACAGGTGACCGGAGCGTTGCTGTGCCGGGGTCGCCGAGGCTTGTGCGGAGGCGGCGCCGACGCTGACGCCCCTGCTGGCACCTGGCGGCGGGGGCAGCGAGAAGGAGGAGGCCATGGACGGAGTGCGTGAGATGGCGGCACCGGCGCTGCTGCTGCTGTTGCTGCCGCCGACGAGCCCCGTGTGAGTGGCAATGCCAGGCCAGCCGAGCTGCGACGTAGCCCAGGGGTTGGCCACAGCCGCTGAGGCTGAGGACCAGCCGGTGTTGGGCGAAGCGGTGACGGCATCGACGTAGAGTTGCTGGTCGGTTGATTTCGGTTGTGTCGGCTGTGTCGGTTGCAGCGGCAGGCTGAACTGTGTCGCCGACGGAGTGAGGGACCCGAAGCGCGCCAGGTCTGGCGTCACGGAGCGCAAGGCTGGTCGCTGGCCTGGAGCCTTGCTGCTCGATGCCGGGGCCTGCATCGACCAGGAGAAGGATAGCGTTTGAGGTGTGCTGGATGGCGACTTGCTCGTCATCGGCGCCGTAGCCGGGGGTGCCTTGTCCCAGCTCTCGAAGCCGCTGCCGCCGGCCCTCCTGCCCTTGACGAGCGCCTCAAAGTCGTACTCGTTGGTTCCGTTGCTGATCTCAAAAGCCATTCCCGTCACGCCGCCAAAAACCAGGAAATCCTCGTTGGGGCTTACTGCCCCCCCGTTTGGGCTTCCGCTTGTGTCCTGGAGCTTGCGAAGTTGCTCGTCCTCGACCCGCCTCGACAATTCCTTGATGAGCTCCATGAAGGCCTGGAACTGTTTCAGGTTCAACAACGGCCCGAGACTCATGCTCCATAGAATGGGCAGAATCTCCATGGCTACGAATTCGGCATCAGCTGCTTGTCCGACACAGCGTAGGACGTTGAGAGCGGCTACCATGACTTCCGGCTCTTTGGTCTTGATTGCCTTGATTAACGGCACAATCTTCTCCTGCATCGTGTATTTATCCAATGCACTGGACGAAGATGTCTTCCTCTCCGTCGCGAGCCCGTTAAGCCCATCGTCGACGGCGGCATCGGCTGAACCCCCGCACAGAACGACAAATGCCTGTAGGCCCCGAACTTTAATCGCCAAGCTGTTAGTCCTGCTGAATACCACGGCCACAACCGGGAAAAGCTCGTTCTTGATGGTGGAGAAATCCAGTACAGGCAGGACAGTAGGGAGCGTCTTCAAAGCGGCATCCACAATGGAATGCGTGGGGCATTCAATGGCTGCCATGATGATGGACAGAATATCTGGTGCAAGGGTCCCATCAGTCCATTGCGCCCTGGTCCATCAGTACAATGTGCCTCTACTCACCATCCTTGAATTCTTTTCCGGAGCTGTTATCTGCTGCGACGGACAGATGCTCCAGAAAAACCATCAGCCCGGCATCTCTTGCCGTGTCTTTTTCCTGGTTCTGCTTCGCGTTCACAACGAAGATGCTTTTCAAGGCCGGCCGAACCTTGTCGTCAAAGGCCCGTCGCGCCGAAGGCAGCAGCTTAATGATCTTGAAAATGTTCTGAAGAATAAGGGCGAGAAGATCCCTATCCTTCAGCTCTTCTAATAACGCCGGAAGGATTTTCTTTTCCATGACTGATTTGGGAAATGATGTCAAGACCTTGTTGAGACCTCGCATAAACTGCGCCTTCTCGTTCGGAGCCTTGGCTGGGAAGGAGTCGAGAAATCGAATGGTCGAGACAAGAACGTTATCGAAATATTCGCTCTGCTGAAATTCTCGGGCCGTCATTCGCTGAGCCGGTCGCCTTGTGATGAGCCGTGGAAGCACGTAATTCGCCAGGTCTTTAGGTAGCGGGCGGGAGGAGAGGAAATTATTGGAAGGAGAGGGTGATGTGGAGAGAGAAGAAAAGAGCCTCTTATAGGAGGAGACGCTGCCACGGCTTTCCAGGGGCGAGCGATGGGGGGAGTTGTAAAGGGCGACACACAGCAACCCGAGGGAAAACATGTCTGAAAAAGGCGTCAAGCTGTTGTCTAGCACGAAGTCGGGAGAAGTATAGTCGAGGTTTAGTTTCGCGGACTGTGGAAGCCTCGAGTCCAGGCTGAGAGCTTCATGCAGGTTGATGGCTTGAATTGACGTCGGCTTGGTGGAGTTCTCAGCAGGGCTGCAGAAGGACAGTCCACTTATTTTCCAATCGGACTAGAGGACAGAATCAGTCCGCCATGGTCTAGTTGCCCGCGGGGGATAGGCAGGCTACCTTTGCGTTAATCATAATGGCATCTGGAGTCAGGTTTCCGTGTACAAGACCAGCATTCTCGTGCAAGAACTCCAGAGCCTTGCTCACTTGAAGGAGGCCTTTCTGGATTTCGAGCTCGTCGATCTCGAGCTCTCTCCACCGGCGAACGCCGTCGGCATTCTCGGTGACGTATCGGCTCGCGCGGCCACCAGAGCTCTCCCGATTGTCCTTTTCCTGGAGCAAGCTAGCCAGCGAGGTAGTGACGGCCTCGCTGACGAACTGTAGGCCGCCGCCTCTCGTCTCCTCGACGGGCTCGACAAGCTCGAGGACGCTGGGATGCCTTAGCTTAGCGAGGCTCGAAACCTCCTTTCTGAGGCGTTCCACCACCTCATAAACACTGCGTTTGAATGACGAGGCGCCAGAGCGGCCGAGCGAGTTGCCATGGCTATCCAGTGTCCGCTTGTCGAAGACGAAGACGCTATAGGGCTTGCCGGTGGACTTCTTCTTGGCATCGTATATTTTCCACGGGCCGGCGGCCGAGACGGGGTGCGCAGCCACTGAATAGTTGGCGGTGATTTTGGTGGCCGAAATGGACTTGAACGCTGAAGAAAACATGCTGGGCTGGGCCACGAGGATTTGATATCATGTCGGCCGGACTAGGACGGAGATGGAGACGCGGATGTCTGAGATGAGAAAAACAATGTCGATCACTTCCTCGTTCAGCAAGTCTGCACGACTATCCGACGGAAATCAGTTTTAGAAAAGAGGTAGGCGGTTGACAGCCAAGAAGCCCATCTGGCGATGTGTCGAGAAGCGGCAGTGGCCAAGAATGGCGCGAGCTGACGTCGAATTCAAGCACTGTGAGAAATAACTTGTGGTTTAGGTAAGATATGGTCACATTCAGGTTATTGGTTGATTGGTGTAATTAGCTACCCTATATCCATAACTTGTGATCGCCTACGGCAATGGGCGCCTAAACAAGACAAGACCACGAAACGCAAAATTCGAAGAGGATTCGCATATTAAAGAGGCTCCTCGCACTCAGCGACCCGTTTCTTCACCATTCTTCCACGCACGTTCGGGAAAAAAAGGCAACACTATTCACGATGCCGGGGACGCATGTTTCCCGCGATTGGCCCGAGCCGGGTCGTGTCAGCTCACGGGCGGCGGCTGCTGAGCCTCCGATACCGGCTCCCGCTTCACCAACCCCAGGCGACGACTTCAAACTCTATCAGCTAGCGGTTGCACATAGGAAGGTGGCAGCCACGACCCGTCTTCCCGCATTGGCCACAATCGCCTGCGAACCAATTGCCACTGCTGCAAATTCCACTTCCTCGTGGAATTCAATTCAAGCTGTCGCGATGCTCTATTCCACCACCCTAATACGGAGCGCCGTGTCGGCAGCCTCTCGATCGTCTCCTGTGCTTCCGCTATGCCGAGCGTATAGCAGCGAGCCGCGGTGCAGCCCGCTGGACCCTTCCCGACTCACCATCATCAAGACCAAGCACCCCCAGCACCCGAAAAAGCCTGAAGACTTGGTGTTTGGGAAACAATTCACAGGTATGGCACCTGTCGCCCGGAATATGCACCTACTTCCGTGACATACTCTGACGCGCTGCTGCAGATCATATGCTCGCCGTTGAATGGAATCACAAGAACGGGTGGCTGGCGCCCCGTATCCACCCCTACCAGAACCTTTCACTCGACCCGGCATGCTCCGTCTTCCACTACGCCTTTGAATGCTTCGAGGGCATGAAGGCATACAAGGACAACCACGGAAAGCTTCGGCTCTTCCGGCCAGACATGAACATGGCCCGTTTCAACAAGTCGGCGGCCCGTATTGCCCTACCAACCTTCGAGCCGGCCAGCCTCACCAAGCTAATCGTCGAGCTCGTCAAGCTGGACACGTGCTTCATACCGGAAGAGAAAGGCTACTCCCTCTACTTGCGTCCTACGATGATTGGGACGCAACCAACTCTAGGTGTCGGCTCTCCAGGCTCCGCGCTGCTCTACGTCATTGCCTCTCCCGTCGGCCCGTACTATCCCACTGGTTTCAAGGCCGTCTCACTCGAGGCCACCGACTATGCCGTGCGAGCCTGGCCCGGTGGTGTCGGCGACAAGAAGCTCGGTGCCAACTATGCGCCGTGCATTGTTCCACAGCAGCATGCCGCAAGCCGCGGACTCCAACAGAATCTGTGGCTGTTCGGAGAAGAAGACTATGTGACCGAGGTCGGCACAATGAATATGTTTGTCGTCATCAAAAATAAAGAGTCGGGTCAAAAGGAACTCATCACCGCTCCGCTGGATGGAACCATCCTTGAAGGCGTGACCAGGGATTCGGTATTAGCCTTGGCCAGAGAGCGTTTGGTTCCCAAGGGATGGAATGTCGTTGAGCGCAGCTTCACAATGAAGGAACTCGTCGAAGCTTCCGGCCAAGGTCGTCTGCTTGAGGCCTTTGGCACCGGTACCGCAGCCATCGTCAGTCCCATCCGCAACATTCTATGGAAAGGGAAAAAGGTGGACTGCGGTCTCAAGGAGACGGAAGAATCCGGGGAGGCTGCTCTGATGTTCAAGGATTGGATTGAAGCCATACAATATGGCGACATGAGGCACCCATGGAGCTACGAAGTTTCCTAAGGGGGGAGGCTTCCATGCCGAATGGATTCGGGCGGCGTGTGTTTCGGAATGCTATCGCGACTTCCAGTCCATGATCAGTTCAAGCGCTCAGTGCTCAATTACGTAACGAAGATGAAGGTGTTGGCGACATTTGCACCTCGTAGCTTGCGACAGGTACAACCCCGAAGTCTATGTCGTTTCCTGTCTTTAGCGATTCGCGTGTCCGAAATATCTGCCGTCTTTAGGACCAAATGACCGAAGAAAAGAAACAAGAATAAATCAAAGGCCAAACCAGATGCAGGTTCGTTGGCAAATCGCGATCCAGTTGCCTGACCACTTCCAATGAATCCGCCCATCTGATGCCGAATCACATGGGCTCTGTGTGTTATAGATCCTTGTTTTTTGGCTCGCCAGGAGCACGCTCGGTCAGGATGCCTTCGGCCTCTAATCTTCGTCTTGCTTCCTCGAGAGCCCAGGTGGAGACACTGTACAGGGGAAGGTGCGCAGTCAGCTTTATCAAACACACGTCGTGCCTCCGATGGCACAGGCTTGGAGCGAGCTGCGTCTGCAGCTAGGATGCCAGTAGAGGCCTGCGATCGAAGGCGGAGGGACTGACCTCGTGTCTGGCTTGAATTGATAGACGATTCCCGAGACGATCAGGCTGCCCCAGAAGATCATCATGGGCCACTCCCAGCCCTGCCATTCGTATCTCTCGCCAGGTCTGATGCCAAAAAGCCAGCCGGTCGGAGGGTCGTACTGAGGCCTACCGCCGCCTAGTCGAGCGGTGCCGGAGAAGAGGCGTGGGGCGTCTGGCGTGCGCAGGCGAGCGCATCGCACCGCTCGCAGTGGCGCGGCGGCTTGCCGGACGAGGCGCATTGCGATAGAATTAACGGCCCGTGATGGACTCAACGGCAGACGGGTGTCGTCTATGGCGAGTCTCAATGGTGAGGCTTAGGAGTCGATAGGAGTCGAGCTTTTAGTTGAGGCGAATTGTATGGTGACGGCCGCCGTGACGGTATCACATACACTGGGGGGGGAAGGGGACCTACATCGTCGGCGCCGATATCACGTGACTATTCGCTTCCGCCAGTTGGAAAAGGGGTGGGGATCATTCACATGGGCATGAGATCGCGGTCTCTAGCTAGCTGCTCTTGAGTCAGAGGAATGCTCGACTCAACTCTCCGTCGTCCGGACAGGGCGGCTCGACCCATTGCCTAGCAGTCCGAACCTAGGTTGCCGGCGCCACAAGCGGTATGGTGGCCCCCATCATGTGGCTCTATCATAGCGCGGCGGCGACCCTGTGGGCGGATATTAATGTCTCTCCGCGGGCAGAGTCGGCGGAGCCCCTACAGATTGATCCGCAAGCGAAGGCTCGCCCATTCAACCAAGTTCGATAATCAATGAGCCAGGTTCTGGGAATCATCTTTGGCCATTGAACTTGGATGAAACACTGTGTGGCGGGCTGAGAGAAGCTCGAGCATTTTATGGCCGGTGCCGGAGCCGACAACGCGGCTCTCCGCCCAAGCGGACCAGACGCGGCGCATCTTCGTCAACGCCTGCAGAGGCATGAGGTGCGGCAACCAGTCAATCTGGGCCTGGCCCCAATCGCCGGACCGAGTAGCCGTTCGGGCAGCCGACGCAGCTCCATGCTCAGCATCGCTCAAATGGATCAGATCGTCTCCGACGATATGATCGACACGGAGACGTACGGCGTCAGCGAGTTCCGAGACGGCTTCTTCGATGCCTACTTCGTCAAGCCATCGCTGCTGAGGCGTGAAGAGCTGATGAGGCATGTCCAGGACAGGCTGCCTGCCGAGCTTGCCCCGACGTCGCCGCTCGCCATGCGCCACTTCCTTGCTGGACAGTGGCTTGAGCTCCTGTCCATCGTTAGGCGCGTGAGCAACACGCGCGCTGGCATCCTACTCCTTCAGTCCTTTACTGCCTTTTACGTGGCGTACGTGCTCTGCCTTGTCCCCGCAGTGCGGGACTGGCTTGGTCGGTATCACTACATCATGGTCCTCTCCGTCATACTAAACCACCCGGCCAGGGCGGTTGGAGCGCAGCTGGACGGCGCGATTTTGACGACGCTGGGCGCTGCATGCGGCCTTGCTTGGGGCGCGGCCGGTCTCTTGCTGTCGCGGGCGACGACGGCTGCCCAGGCCGGCTTCGGAGGCATTCTGGCCTTGTTCCTCGCCCTGTTCATGACGTCCGTGGCATTGCTTCGAGCCTTCTTCATCAGGTTTCATCAGGCAGTCATGTCCGCCGGCATTGCTGCCATTGTCATCCTGCTGGCCCAGATGAACATGCGCGATATTGAATGGGTTAGACTGCGCGACTATGCCGTCTCGTGGACATTGGGCCAGGCCATCGCCCTCGTCGTCAACTGCCTCGTTTTCCCCGATGCCGGATCCAGAGCCCTAGCAGCGACTCTGCACAGCTCTTTGGCCGCCATGCTGGTAGGCCCGTCCCCGCGACAGACATTGGTGGCTGCTCACGCAGTCCTGGCAGGAAGCTCTGGATGTTTCTAGGATTCGGGACGGACGGTGTCGGCGGCACCTGACTCGCGCGTTTGTGGACGTGTCGCAGGCGTGTCGGGACATGAGAATCGACGTAAGCGTGATGCGCTTCCGGCCAGACGACGTCGGAGACTTGCGCAATCTCATGCAGGCTGTCATGCGCGCGCTCTTGAGCCTCAAGCCCGCCACGTACTTGCTCGAAGAGGACGAGGGTGGGTGCAATATCGTCCTCATCGCGGAGGGATCTACCACCGGAATCCCGGGTGCCACGGACAATATGGTCTCGGTGCCCGACGAGCACGACGCCTGCCGTCGAGCCGTCAAGGAAATGAAAAGCCCGACCCATCAGATGCTCGCCTGCATCAAGGACGCCCTGCAGCGGTGCGATGCCGCCCTGATGGATCTGTCGGGCCACCGCACCAGCTTGGGCCCGCCCGCCCATGTCTCGTCGGAGACAAAGGCGGCGGTGGAAAAGCTGAGGCAAGCAATGGGGGACTTTGATAGCGTCGAGTCTGGACTCCTCGACTCGGACGAGCACTTTCCGGAGCCGTCGATGCGCGACAGCGACGTCGTTCAGTACTTTGTGTTTGCTCGCCACGTGCGCGAGGCCGCGACGGCGACGGAAAAGCTGGTGGCCAAGGTGCAAGGCCTACAGCAGACTAGGACCTGGCCACGTCCCCATCTGCCTTCGTATCCGCTGTGGAAAGCGATACACCGGACAAATGCGCAGGTCAGACACGACCGTGGGGGCATTACGGCCGCCTCGTACCACGTCACCTTTGCCGAGATCGCGGTCTTGGTGGACAAGATCAAGTCGAGCCAACACAGGCCGATGGCCTGGCGAGGTCGCCGTGGCGCGGGAGCCGGTCAGGACTCGCCGGCGTCCATGGATGGGCAGACAGACGCTGCCTCGGCCCCGGAGGGAGACGGGCAGCTCCGCTTCCGTATCTGGCGCTTCCTCCGGCGCCTCCAGGGCTTCGAGAGCAAGTACGCCTTCAAAGTCTGCCTCATCACGGCCCTGCTGTCCGTGCCGGGCTTCCTGGAGCGCGGAACCGGGTGGTGGGACAGATACCACTGCTGGTGGGCAGTTGCCATCGGCTGGCTGGCTCTGCACCCGCGGGTCGGGGGCAACCTGCAGGATCTCTTGACCCGGGGCTTCCTGACGTTCCTGGGCGCTGCCTGGAGCTACGCGGCATATGCAGCGGGCAAGGGAAACCCGTTCGTCATGGCTGCGTGTGCCGCCGTCTACATGCTGCCCATGCTCTATCGATTCACGCAAAGCTTGCATCCGGTCATTACAACCCCCCTTCCCGGCCGCAGACAGTGCAGAAGACAGGCTGACTGATGGGCCAGCGATCCGGGTTGATGGGCTGCTTATCCTTCGCCGTCATCTCCCTCGACCTCGTCCGGGCAAACGACGGCGAGGGTTCGCCGCTGTCACTGGCACTGTTCGAGGGCCTCGCCTTCTTGGTCGGGGCCACGGCGCCCATCGTGGTCAACGCGGTGCTGTGGCCGTTTGTGGCGCGGCACGAGGTGCGCTATGCGCTGTCATCGATGATGTTCTTCATGAGCGTTATGTACCGCAGTGCGTCGGGCCTCCCCCCCTTTCTCGTGTGCGCGTGCTGGTCGGCCTCTCCGTCCGCCCAGGCCTGCCCGGCTGGCTTGAGCTGACAGGCGCCTCCCGACAGACGTCGTAGCGCGCTACGTCTACTTCTACGAGGGCAAGGAGCCGACGCCGAGCGATGTTCAGGGCTCCGAGGTGCTTGAGGGCCGTGTCCGCGAGGGCTTCGTGCGCATCAGACAGCTCCTCGTCATGACGCAAAAGGAAATGCGACTACGGGCGCCTTTCGACCCCCTGCCCTACGCCGCGCTGGCCGACGCCTGTGAGCGCTTCTTCGACTATCTCGTTGCTGTGCGCCAGTCGGCCCTCTTCTACAACCCCGACTACATCCGCGACCAGCCCAAGGCGGCCAAGCAGCTGCTCGCCTACCGCCGCGACGCCGTTGCCGCCGTGCTCGGCAACCTGTACGTCCTCGCCGGCGCGCTCCGCTCCCAGTGCAAGGTGCCTGTGAGTCGACCGGTTGGCGTCCGGCCGCGACGTCTACACGTGCTCTATGCAACGGAGCCTTCCGCTGACCGTGCTCTCTCCCCGGCCACGCAAGCGCTACCTCCCCAGCGCCGCCGTCGCCCGCAAGCGCCTGCTCGTCAAGAACGCCGAAGTCGATGACGCCATGTGCCGACAGGCGCGTGACACCGATGCTTGCTGGCGCCGTCGCTGGAGCGACATCTACCGCTTCTCCTACAACGAGAGCCTCACGGGCTGCGTCGTCCAGCTTGACGAGTTTGAGCGCCTCACCAAGCTCATTGTCGGCGAGCAGGGCGGGTATGTCTTCCGCCTCCCCCTGCCTGCTTTTTCTCCTCTCCTCGGCATCAGCCTCTTCCCGCCCTCACGAGCCAGCAGCAGCGACGCTTGACTGACCGCCGCCACCGTCGCCCGCAGCATTTCGGACTACGTGGCCATATAGGCGCTGATGCCTGACCGCGGCAGCCGGTCCTCGCCGTGTGACGCCAGATACGTGCCTTGGACGGCTCGTCGGTACTCGTGTAATCATATCATGATTGCCTGCCTGCCTATCGTTATCCGTTGCCTTGTCCGCGTCTCGCTGTGCTCTAGACGGTCCCATAGGCTCCATCGGTCATGTCGTTCAAGATGTTCCTCGTGATGAGCCTACCCTTGAGCAGCGCCTTGGCCCCGATGCCTGCGCGCCTCGGCGACGGCCGGCGGTTCTCCTTGCCCGGAGCCGCGGCCGCGGCCCCCGTCCGCTTGCGCGGCGGCAACGACGTCTTAACAGGCGACGCGGCCGTGGCCGTCGGCTCCTCAAAATCGTGGCTGACGAGCGCGTCCGGCGGCAGATGGTATACCCAGTCGCGCTGCTCCATCAAGGCCACGAAACGGCCGAGCATGCTGTCATCGCCGCCGCCGGCGTGCTTGAGCGTGTCCCTGCTGCCGACGACCAGAAGCTTCGTCTTGGCGCGCGTAAAGGCGACGTTGATGCGGCGCCAGTCCCGCAGCAGGTCGCCAATGTTGCAGGCCTCGTTGCTTCGCACCATGCTCAGCACCACCACCTCCTTGTCGCGGCCCTGAAAGCGATCCGTCGTGTGCATCTCGACGGCGGTCTGGCCGCGTAGCCGGTCGCGGAGCAGAAACAGCTGCGCCCGGTAGTGCGTCATGACGCCAACCTCGTCCGCCGGCACGCCCGCCGCGATGAGGCTCTCGACCAGCTGCGCCACGATGCGCACCTCGGCCGAGTTGACGATGCGCTTGCCCTGAGCCTCCTCGCGCACCAGCGGCTGCACCGTGTCCGTGTTGATGAAGCGCACGCGCGCCTCGCCGTCGAGCGCGTCGCGCAACCAGCAGCACGACGGCGCCGGTCCGGCGCAGACGAGCACGGCGTGCCGGCCGCATCAGAGACGCCGCGTCGAAGTGGAAACGCC
>KN173726.1:113318-213071 GCA_000758425.1 Nilaparvata lugens yeast-like symbiont | reverse complement strand
CCAGCGCGCGGATCATGTGTGCTATCGTCGTCGTTTTACCCGTCCCCGGCATGCCCAGCACCAGTGCGTAATCCTGCGCGCCCATCACCTTTTCGATGGCCCGCCGCTGGTCCACGTTGAGGCTCTCGCCATCCGCAATCGTGTATTGTGTCGGGGCCGCCTTGAATCTCGGGGCCGCCAGGTCTACCACCAGGCGCCGTATTTGCGACGCTCCAGGCACGTCGTTGGCCATCATCTGTATCAGGTTGTTGCGCACAGTCGCCATTCCGTTGCTGAATTCGTCCTTGTCCAGCCGGTATCGGACCGGTGCTGCTCTGATACCCCCCTCGACCTCGTCTGTCGCCGGTCTGCCTTTGCCTGCCACCTCCATGATGCTCGCAAAAACCTGCTTTTCGACCTCGTCGAACCCGGGCTGTCGGGTCCGGGCGTTGTGAAGCTGCCTGTCCACCGCCACGCTAATTCTCTGCTTGCGCACCAGTGTCACGTAGCCGATGGCCAGCGCAAAGTGCCCTTCCTCGTCCGACACCACAATCGGCTCGCCCACGCTCAACTCAGATCCCAGAAAGGAGAAGTCAGGCCGCTGTTCTCTCTTGACAAAAGTGTAAAGATATCGGCTGATGCGTGAGTCGCCATGACTGACTGAGGCGGATCCCTCTTCGATGATGACATCGGAAAAGCATCGTGACTTCTTTTCCCGCTCTTTGCTTGTCATCGTCCACAGCTCCCTCTTGGTTTTCTGGCCCTCCTTCTCCTCCTTGGTGAGGAGATTCTCCCACCTGACGAAGAAATCTCGATGCTTGGCGGTCAGGTGTTTCACCAGCTCATCGAACTTGTCGCCCAAGCCGCTCGATTTGCCAAAGCCGCCATCTGCCAGCCGATGGTATGTGAAGCATGATGTCTTGGCGTAGCACCTCCCGCACATGTATTTACTCTTGAGCATCGGAGGTAGCTGGACGCTTCGTTCTCGCACGTAGCACGCCAGCTGATTTCGCTGCATGATCATGTGTCGCAACTCATGGCGCACGGCGGGGATGCGCATCGTTTTGGACGTCTCCATATAATAAAGGATCCCATAGGCGACCTCGATGTCGTACCGATCCGACAAGAGCAGAGTGTACAGAGCCGTTTGCGCCAGGTGGCTGCTGTTTGTATTCTTCCCGGTTTTTACCTCGAATGGTACCGTCACCGTTCGAGTCCGCCTTCCATCAATCATGACCGCCTCGACCGTAGCGTCGATATTGCCCTTGAGGCCATACATGGGAGACCACACGTGCTCTTCTACGTCGAGAAGCTTGGTGATGGCCATGCTGATTGATTTTCCGTGGCGATCTTCCACCAGCGCATCGGCCTGAACAACTGTCAGCATACATGTGGACTTTGATCGCCCATTCAAGTGAGTCAGTAAATCTGGTGCGTGTATACCTTGGGTTTTGCGGATACAAAGGCTCCGGCCCAGTGGCAGAGCTGCGCCATCTTCGACCACAGATATTCCGTCGCCATCGCCAAACTAACTTTGATCGTGTACAGATCCTCGACGTGCTGTTCTGCTGTCCGGTTGATCACTTGATGAAGAAAGGGCAAGTCCCATTGATTGGCCAGCAGAGCTTCCTGGAAGATTTCATGAAGCATGGTTCCATATACAAGAGGTGGAGAAGGTTCGCTTGTGGCCTTGACTCGGTCTTGGAGAACCGCCCGACGCATGCAACTGAACGAGTCCGCGACGACGGTAGCCGAGATAAGTTGATCGGGATGAAGAATCAAAAGATTTTGCCCATCGTCGACAATACATTGTCCTCTTGCTGAGAAATTTCCAATGACATGTACGTAGGCCTCGGCATGCGCTGGCGTGTCAAACCAAGAGCCTCTTAGGTGCACCGTTCGCAGCATCTTGGATCCGTCCGCTTGTATTATAAGTATCTGGTCTATGTCAGCAGAGCAAGAAGCCTTTGAAGGGAATGCCCCTACCTTCTCTGCTTGCGTTTGACCGCCTTGATCAACATAGTCTCCCTCTAAAACACTTGTTACTAGATAGCGCTGGATGGTCCTGGCCTTGAGACCAGGCTACCTTGACTTAGTAAATGCATCAGCGGGAAAGTCTTGCCTCGTTTCACGTACTGCGGCCGTTGCGGGTGAGCCCAGCTTTCGCTGTACCGATTGCGTCGCGGCAAGTTCCACGGCGTCAAAGTCAATATCGCCGTCGAAATCGTCCTCAAACTCATCTTCGGGGCCCGCCTGGCCCGCCAGTCCCTCTCTTTCCACTTCCAAGGCAGACAGCGGAGGAGGGTCTTTGAGTGGGGAGCAGCGCGTGTTTTTAAATGGTTTGTCGCTCTCAACGAATATTTCGTCGTCGACATATTGAAACTTGTCCGCTGCTGGAGACTCAACGTTCCCTATCTCACTTGAATGGAAAATTCCGGCCTCAGTGACCCTCTGCGAAGCGGCCGCGGCCTTGATACTCGCTTCGAGTTCCATAAAGCTATCGTCGTCAAAGTCATCATCACCATAATCCGAGGGCGGATCGCTTGCAGGACCACTGCCACCCGCAGCTTTCACGCACGAAAAGTCGGGACTTGATGGACACAGCCGCCTCCTTTTCGGCGACGAAGCTTCGATGTTCTCAACCGGTCCGGTGAGGGAACTTTCATCTTGAAGGTTACTCGTCACCGTCTTGAGCAATGCGGTGACCAGTGAAGTCTTGGATGCAGCTTCCAACTGTCTTTGTTTGCTACTACTTTGGCACCCTCCCATTTTGGAACTGTTGCGCCTCTTTGGCCAGTTCAAACCACAGCTCAGCGCTCGTCGCAGGTTTCCGCCGGCCTGACGCGCATGGCAATCTTCCGAGGGCTTTGGGGACGACGATATCAGGAGTTGCTCGAGTACAGGTTTCACGGCTCCCCCGTGGGATGCAACGCGTGTCGATGTGTTGAGTAAATAGCGGTCCCACAACTCCAAAGTCGGATCGGCGTGCTCTGACTTGAGAGCCTCCTTCAGCCTTCCGACATTGAGTTTTGGCTGTTCTGATTGGTCTGCTAAAGGGGAAGAAATGGGCGAAGAGCTTCGAGCACGCTTCCTTCTACGAGCAAGCATGGGAGACAGCGCCGCGATGTAGAGCGCGTCTTGCTTGTTGTCCCACATGATCTTGTCGCTCGGTGACGTGTCCTTGTCGTCATCGACGGGAGCGCCAGAATCCACGAGATACTGCCAGTTGAGACCATTTGATGGCGTGGAAACAGATTTTGTGCCTTGATCCGCCCGGAGTGATGACGTTGACCGAGCTTCAGCCACTGAGGCATCCTCACTCGTCGACTGGTCTCGTTGAGATTGATAGTGAAACTTGCTCAGTTTTTCCTTCGTTACATCGGATATAGGATCGTAACGGTGAGGCTTGGGCGTCGCCACGTTTCTGGGATGACTATGGGATCGTTGCCATGGTTGTCGGTTCTGACCCCGGCCCTCGTTTAGTTCTTAGTCGAGACTAGGTCGCGCACGGGGCAATCTCACCTTGGGCGTCTCGGCGCGCTCAGAGTAAGATTTCTGCAGCGGCATAACGCTTATAAACCCTGATCCAGCTGATCGCTTCGCTGAGCTTGATCCGCCACGGAACGTGAAGAGGGCCAGACCATTTGTTTCTCGGGCGGCGGAGTGATGAGTACATGAGGGGGAGACGCGTTTCGTTGCCTCGGATCGCGTCGCTGCATCCCTCGGCCGGAAGATGTCTTACAGAGCTAAGTTTTGAGTACAAAGCCACATCGGCATATTCCTAAAGGGCTGGGGTGTCTAAGATACTAGAGCGACTTAGCCCCGCTCTCAACACGACCAGTGGGTACCTGAGGGGGTACAGCACAGACAGTTTGATGTAGCCATGAGGGCGCGCCCATGTTGAAAAGTGAAAGAATTTTTGACGGATTAGAATAAAAAACATTCGTCATTTGACATCCAAACCTCGCGCAATCACGCTCATATAATGAAAAGCTGTCTACACGCAACAAATGAGTTCTCTCTGGCAGGGTGATGATGATTTAGTTTTACCAGTTCGTAAAAATCATACCGGGGAAGTAGTTTAAGTGCTGACTAGAGATGACCTGCGAACGGACATCCAGGCGCGACCTGAACTCCTAGGTACCGCCCGGTGATGGTATAACAGAGCTTGCTATTAAAGTCATTTAGTTTACGATATATTATTAACTAACAGAAAGTGGGATGAGACTGATAGTGTTGGATGAAAGAGGGAAAGTTGGCCCCTCATCTGGATCCAACTTGTGACCACCTCAAGATGGCTAGAACAACGCCTGGACTATCTGCTTAAGGTCTCTGCCTGGCTTCAATGCCACACCGCCATGCAGCACTTCAGAGGCTCAATATGGCCGCCACAGTCAGGACCCCTCACCCATCAGCGGGATAGCAGACGTAGCCCGTGGAAGAGGCCATAGAAGATCATGTCACGCGTGCCACAGATCGAGTGGCCGCTGTCCGAAGGGAGAACAGACACGGGGGAAGAGATCGAAGCATGCCAGCACCGCGTTCTGGCGCTTTCAATGCTCTTTCTTGGGGTTTTCGAAAAGCCGCCGTAATAGCTACGGATAGAAAGAATGTGGCGAGCTTCTGGGGGGAGCCAAGCACCGCCGAGAACCCGAGGCTCTTGTGCGCCTCGGACTGGTCTTACACCCACCGGGCCGCGAAGCGTGAGGCCGCGTCTTGTTTGGCATGACGCCACAGAAAAGACCAGATGTGTGGCCACGTAACTCTAAGAACGGGCAGATTGCAGTCCTTTTTTACCAGCTGGTCGGAGCGTTCCTCGTCAATTGTGGCGTTGAAGTTGGCGGACAGCATGTAAGTTGGTCAATTGTCTGACTTGCAATGAACCGGAGGAAGTCATTGATCGCGGTGGGATTTGAAATTTCCTTGTCCAAGATGATGGTCGCGTTGGCAAATATTGAAGCGGCGAGCGCTGACTTTGGCTGGAGGAAGTTTTGTGGTGTCAGAGTGCAGCCCGAGGGTTCGAAGGAGCGGGATTGCGTTGGCAAGGGCTGCCCTTCGACGCGATGGTGATGATGAGCGCGTGCTTGGTAGTACCGGCATTTGGTCAACGTTCAAACCGTAAATTCGTTTCTTCGCACTTTGCTATTGTAGGCCTGACTAGATGCTCTGGCGGTCGAATGCGACCCGTTGTGGAGTCTAGCGTCGCGGCCACGCGCCGCTTACTTGCTCATTCCGTGTCAGCTCCCTTGTTCGACATCTGCAGTCGGTGGCAGCAAATTTCCTGGGCTCAGACTTGGCCTTGGTTTGCCGTTTTCGGCGTTGGATCGACCATGTTACCCTTGAACAGAGCCTCGCTTTCTCTGCCTCGAGAGCTGATTAACTCTAGGCCTTTTTTCACTTGAATTTCGCAACTTGACCATCTGCTCAACTTTTCGAATTATTTTTTTGGAATTTTTTTGCCTCTTTCCTGTCATTCATCGCTACATTCTCAGACATTCTCCAAGAGAATGTTTGAGACCTGCTTCCTCCTTGCAGCTGTATTTTTGCTGGCCTGCTACTGGACTAAGCTCGCCAAGACCTCCAAATCACCACCCGGCCCCTTCGGTATTCCCTTCATCGGCAATGTACACCAAGTGTCTAGAAAATGCTCGTGGAAACAGTTCAAGCAATGTCACGAGGTCTATGACCCCATCATCTCTTTGCGACTTGGACAGTCACAGTTATACTCCTCGGAAACCACAAGATTGCCAGAGAGCTTTTCTACCGACGAGGGGCCATTTACAGCTCGCGACCACGAATGGTGTTGGCGAGCGAGTGCTTCGGCAAAGAATTCGGGGCCGCTTTACTTCCTTACGGGCCCGCCTGGAGACAAGCTCATAAAATACAAATGTCCTTTATGACCGCACGGAGGTGTCAGCTTTATAACCTCTGCAGGAACTCGAATCTTGCCATCTTCTCTTCAATCTCTTGTCCACAGACAATTTCGAGCCCGAGCTCTATCGGTTCTCTTCCAGCCTTCTTTTCGCACTCTTATACGGCAAGAGGTTTCTTACTGGGGAAGAGCCAGATCTTAGGAAGACCGAGGAACTGGCGACATCGGTTTTACAGGCAATCTCCTTTGGAAACTGGATCGTTGACCTCTTTCCTTTTCTCAATAAGCTGCCCCGGTCTATAGCCAAATGGAAGCAGGTCGGAGACGAATTTCATGACCGATGCGCTCAACTCTACGAAAATAATGCCGTGAAAGCCGCCCAACGAAAGCCATGGAGCTGGACAAAACAGTCATTGTTGCATGACAAGCCTTCAGTATCTCGTAAGGAACTGACCTATATCCTAGGGGAATTGTACGAAACCGGAAGCCATACAACGGCAGGGGCACTCTTGGTCTCCATCCTTGCCTGTGTGTCCTCTCCGAAAGCTATGCAATGCGCACAGCACGAGCTTGATAGGCAGATAGGAAGCCACCGCCTGCCAGGCCTCGACGATGTACCGAACCTCCCCTATCTCCAAGCGTTTGTGCAGGAGGTTTTGCGCTGGCGCCCTCTCGCATCGGGTGGTGTACCTCATTGCCCAGTACACGATGACTACTACCAGGGTCTCCTCATTCCGCAGGGCGCCACGTTCATGGCCACGCATTGGTGTTTGGAGATGGATGAGACGATATTTGAGCGCGCGAAAGCGTTCCTACCGGAACGATGGATCAAAGACGCGCACCTGCCCTCGGCCGCTTTTGGATTCGGCAGGAGAAGCTGTCCCGGACAGGTCCTGGCACGGAATTCCCTCATTCTTGTCGTTTCTCGCTTATTATGGGCATTTGATATCAGGTGGAAAGAAGGGCAGAAAGTCAAGCCTGAATATGTAGGATTGACGCATGAGGGGATTTTTTCGAAGCCTTGTTCCTTTGAGGCAACATTCATGACTCGAAGTCAAGCACACGAGGAGGTCATTAGGAAGCAATGGGAAGGGTATATCGATGGTTACGACGATATACTGAATAGGATAGGGGCTAGATTTTCAGGTGCTTAGACTATTGGCTTCCGATTGGTTCTGGCGGCCTCGTCTCGAGCCCATGTTGCCTTGTACATATCTCAAAAGCGCGATGTCCACGCTGCCAGAACGAATTGCTCGACGTCTTGGATTGGCAGCGGTGATGATTCGACAAGCCTCAGCAGCATCCACACCTCGGTCATTCAAGGGAACGCATTCCCCCGTCTTGGACCCAGAAAACCGAGATTCATGCACGTTAATTCCTCGAACAGTGCAAGGTGAGACTTCCTCCCTGAATTGTTTTCATCATTAGCCTACCATCGCACTGGGCCGACGTCGATGTCTTGACAGACGTACAGGTTGTCCAACTCCAACCAGCTTTTCCAAATAGAAAAAACAACTCGACAAGTCGCTGGAAGAGTAATCCGTCTGCGACGAGCATTTCCGTCGCCCACACACACGTACTCCCTGCATAGTCACAACTAGTGAGTTATCTGTAGCCAACTAAGTACCTTGTGTTATAGCCTGCTTGCCCGGTTCGTTTGTATCCCACGCCATTCGGACATCCCACAGCCTCATACTTGTTGCCAAGCTACTAGCAGAACGGGGAAAAAAGCGGTGCCGCGCAAGTCCCTTTCGTCGGCTTTGGGTCCGCGTCGGCCCGAATTAAGGTCGGCCCTGCCCGGCACTCCGCCCCGAGGGAAAAGCTTGACAGGTTATGACTCGGTCATTGCAGGCATATCAACCCGGCGGCTCGGGATCAGGCCTGGATGATATGTTCTACGGTTCGAAGAACTCTGTGTGGAGGGAGCCTGCAGCTAACATCTTGATGCTCCTACACCTAATTCCCGGGCCCTCGACCGTCGGTCATTCAGCACGAGGCGGGCACCAAAGCGGCTTCTCCCCTTGGCTGTCTTGGTCGGACGAGGGCGGGCGGGCGGCCTCCCTTTGGGACGATATGGCGTCACAGCGACTGCAGCCGCCCTAGAAGAGGCCGTGTCTGGCCATCTGCTCCATCTGGTGGCTGCCAGGGTCGCACCGCCCTTCCCTGCAGTAGAGAGATTAAGGACGGGCGGCACGGCCACGGCGAGGCGCCGTTAGGCGTGAAACCGGAACCACGGCCTGAGCGGCAAGTGCCGTAGATCCGCTGTCCGGGCCATGAGTTTGGGCTGGACGGCGTCCTCGTCGCCCGCGCTCTTGGGGGCTGACGCGCCATCAACACGGGAGCTGCCATGGGCTGGCACACACGACAATTGTGGCTGTGAGCAATCGACTAAGCCTAGATGCGATCCCGAAGCCCCTCGATATCGCGTGCCTCCGGCAGCGATCGGCCGCAAGGCTTAAGCGCATGATCCAGGGACGATACGGGCAACGAAGGCCAGATGACCTTCAGAGAGACGACCCTCCCGCACGCGCCATCTGTTCTTCCCGAGAAAGCTACGTCGACCGCACCAGCCAAGGGTGGCCAAAGGCACGACCCTGCTGCAGCGGACTTGGGGCGTGAGAAATGAATTGCGAGACCATTCATAAGTAGACTAACCTTGCAGCTACGCTCCGTCCGGTTCGTATCAAACCATCGTGCCGAGGCATGCGTGGTGGAGGCTGTGGAAAGTGGTGCTTGTCGCCTTGATGCCCAAGACCCTCTTCTTCCCATGCACATTAGCGCACACGGCATTATAGTCGTCGTTCATCGCGACGGGCTTGGCTGAGACCATGCTATACGTGACGATTCTGCTTGCCTGATCCGTCGGATTCGCCGCGTGCTGCATTGTGTGCGCCTGAAGCGTGAGCCGGTCCCAAGACTACCCGCGTTGATGCCCCTGAATGCCATGAAAAGTGCGAGATGAGCATCGAGTATACTGATAAAGCGTCACGTCATTGTAGCTCGTTTCGCCGATGGGAAGTAAAGGAGTGAGGCTGTTCAATGCAATGAGCCTAAAGGATCACCCGCGCAATAAAGTCGCGTTTGCTGTCGTGCCAGGTGACGACTTCTCATATGAATCTTGTTTGCATTCCACTGCAGTACCAGTCTTCTCTAAGCCTCTATACCATGTCAAAGAGGGCAGGATTGCAGAAGTTTACAAACCACTAGCTCGCTGGTTAAGGAGGCAAGCCGAAAGTGCACTCCTGGCCGGGTATGATCCCTGATCGCGCGAGCCTATAAGATGGTGATGCTATACAGGCCCATCTTGAAGATGAAAGCCTCTGTCATGGGCCTGGGCTATTTGCGACTAGAGAAGATGTCATACTGCAAGAAGCCAGTGAGGTATGGCCTACGAGGCAAAAGGAGGCGTGCGGATCTTCCGGATGATTATAGTAGTCCGCTTGCCCCTATGCGATATTCTGAGCGTTGAAGTACTTGATTCAATGAATTGATTGTTTCAGCCAGTATGAATTACTCTTTCATCGCATCTTGCTGGTGACCCTTGTTAAATACGGCCATTCACCACTCACCTTGTGTCTGGGCTTGCTTCCTTCTCTCATGCCGTCCTTGAGCTGGCTCCCATCGAAAAAAATGCTGTGGATTGGTCTCGGTGCTTTGCTCGCTAGCCTTCCCACCGCGGCGGCGGACACTTCAGGCCCTCTTACGGACGAAGAACGAGGGAAATTATGCCCTCACGTCGAGTCTGCCCAAACAGACATCTTCGCATCAAACAGAATGTTTGCCGCCATGGAAGGAAATCAATCGACCAACTACCCGGCCATTAATGTTGATACGTATGTACATGTCATCCTGGATGAGTCGGAATATGAAATCGACAACGTCACTGTAAGTGTCAACATTTGTTGACGACGAGGATAAATTAACTAACACTGAAAAAGTCGAATGAAGTCGAAGAACACATGAAGAACTTGAACGATGACTTCAAGCCCGCAGGAATCTCTTTCACGCTGAGACGTGCCACCTGAACGTCAAATGCCGACTGGGCCGCTTCCAAAAACATAACCAAGGCCGAAGAAATGAAAAAGGCTCTTCACAAGGGGCAATGGCAGCCTCAATGTTTAATTCACAAGAGACACTCACAGTCAAGTAGAATTGTCGGGATGGTCATCTTTTCCTGATGATCTTGAAAAGCCGGACGGACTCTTCTCGATGGCGTACAAATTGCAACCCGAAACGGACGTCTTCACTATACACTCACCCACGAGACTGGTCACTGGTTTGGACTGATGCACCCGTCGGAAGACATCTGCATCGAAGAAGGAGATTTCATCAGTGACACCCCCCAACCCCAGATAACTGCCTGCGGAACATTCATAACACTAGGCTATGCCCCAGTGATAACTGGATGGGCTTTGCGGATGGCGGCTTGTTCACGCCAGGCCAGATGACTCGCATGCATAGTTTCTGGACTAAATACCGCTCGGGTCCTGAGACTACTGCGGATGTCTCGGAGACCGTGCTAGCCCCATTCAGCCTCAGGACCTGAGCTACAAGCCTTACTATCCTGATCCACAAGACTTGAGGTTGGTCTATAGGAAGTGCCGGCCGAAGCCCGATGGCAGCGTCGAAGAGATGCGCGAGGACTACTGCGGAACGCGAGCATTCTGCGCCCTGGGGCTTTACAAGCTGGCGGGAGAACCAATTACAAGGCCGAAGAGTGCTTCAGAGAACGGACTTCACCTCGTCCTCCAAAACCCACTCTCCGCCCGTATGTCACTCCTCAACCAAAGCACCCCGAGTTTAGGTCCACTTGTTACGGGTCGGAAAATGTTCGCGAGCAGATATGCGGCTCGTATCTGTTCTGTCAAGCCTTCGACCTCAACGAAGGCTTAACCATCACTGACGCTGAAGGCTTGGATGCCTCTGCAAGATATACAAGCAAAGAGAGATGCGAAAAAGACCATGACCCCCAACCGCGACAAAAGACGTGAAAGAAAATATACTTGAGCCCCGGCTGTGGAAAATCGAAGACTAGAGCAGAGGGATAGGTAAGGCCTAGCCGCGGGGATCTGGTGTTTTTTGTTGGCCTTGTTAGAACAAGGCTTCTCTTCAAGCAATCTTCGGGGAAAACAGTATCGGATGGCCCAACCAAAAAAGATGAGAGAAGATGCTTATAACCTTGTTTGGCCCCGAGAGTCTCGAGCCTACGGGTGCTGTACAATTTTATTATTGTTCTTGCTCGTTTGATAGAGGGGTCGCCACGACATCATGATAGAAGTTGAGGAGAGGTCTTGTGAAAAGTAGGTATTGATTGTCAGTGCTCCTCGTAGTATTACTTGACTCAAGCTGGATGGCTTGCCTCTTTGAGATCAGAAAGACGAGCTGGGCCCCTCAAAATCGGGCAGGGCTCCTAACAGTGTAGTTACTTGCCAGCCAGAGCCGTCTTGGTGTTCTTCAGTCTCTCTGCCGGCCACAATGACTAGTATTCCCGGTGCGATGCCGTTTTTTGACCAAGTTTTCACGCGCTCGCCTGTTCAATGTCGTTTGGCTTCCTGATAGACACCGAGCCTACGGCATCTTCCTTCTCGATCCTGAAAAGATATGTTGCGACTCAGAGGACATGGCAGGTTATGAGATCATATCGACAGCCAACTTGGAAAAACGAGAGTATCTCTGGAAAGAAGACGCTGGAAAAGAGTGAAGCAGGTCATGAGCAGCTCCTGAACTGAGATTGGAAGTGCCTAATATTGTTTTGCGGTATTACCATGCTTATGGAGCACTACGATCTTTAAGTTGCTCTCATTAACTACCGGTGCTTTTTCCGTACGGTTCATGCGCAGGAAGCGTGGCCCCATTCAGAGCGCCTCGAGCTTGTGGCCGAGTTCATACTTTCAGTCCATACCTTGATCCAATGACTAAGCATTAAAGCTGTTCGTAGCATTTGCTCGCTCACTCAATGGCATCCGTCTTTATCATCACTCTTTATCACCACTCGAGGCCTTTTTTGGGGAACTCAAGCCTCCCCCCGCTTTTAGTAAGCATTTGCACAATTTGATGAAAGACATGATGTGCGCCTTCAGCTGCAGAACCGCTTGGTCACGTCCATCACGTGCATTGCCTCCGATTGAGCAATCAATCCTCCAACTGACAGCTTTCATGGGCGGCCCTCTAGTTAACCGCCCAAGCTGCCACCTCAAATCTCGCGAATCGAAGCCCGAAACCTCGCTCGGCCAACGCTCGCCAGGCAGAAGCTGATTAAGATGGACAAGGCCGAACACGAGGGCGCGGATGACTTCCCCCGGCTTCGGACAAATGAACAGGGGCAGCCGATAGAACACTTGAACGAATACATGAGACGCGTCATGCCCATGATCAAACCCACCATCACGGCGCAGGCTGAACACTTCTTGGGCGATTACAGGCCGCCAATCTACTCCCGAGCCGTGTTCCAAGATCGCCGGCGCTTCCAGCGTGAGACTATCGCCATCCTCGGCTATACCTCCTGTCTGCGCCAGGGCCCGCTGTCCGACTCGGAGGTGCAAGCGGTTGTAGAGCACCATGTGGACAAGCTTGAGAAACAAGACCTTACGTCTTGCGCCATGGCAGTCATGGCAGCCACCATGACAGGCAAAGGGCTCGCGACACACCGTTTCCCATTTTGGCAGCCCAAGCCAAATAACGCCCTGATGCCGTACCTCAAACACCCTGGGTCGAGATTTTTGGTAACCTTGGCGCGTTATATGGCCTACTATACTGTCATCTCATTCACCGTGTTACCTGTATCGACTGTTATCTGGGCCACCACGTCTCAGGCGGCGATAGAGCGAGACCCGCGCTGTACCGATCTCACTCGCGACACTCGCCGGACCATCGCCCTTTGCCACGCCGACTTGTTGAAATTTTCTGTCCCATTTACATCGTCGAATCGTCCACAAGCTTCTTCGGAGAGCGGCACGATATCCGCGCAAGCACAACCGGCCTGGCTGCAAGAACGTCAAACAGAGCAGTCGCAGACGCTCGTGCGGACAGGCGAGTGGGACGCTCCTCAAGATGACGCATCGCCAGTGGCTTCACCCACGAGAATTATTGATGCCGACAACGATCTGGCTGTGGTGCAGTCGGCCTGGGACCGCATTCGGAATCAATCTGGCGCCGAGCCTACATTGCGAAGCCGAGAGTCGTGGCACTCGCCCCAGAAAAGAAACGAGGATGAATGGAGGACGGGCGATAGGACGGGCCCGGTCACCACTGCGCCCAGAGCCAATAGCTCCTCTTCCGTGAACAATGACCGGGAACAGACCGCGACCAACAGTCAGGCGCAGAAAGAGTTTGACGAATTGCTGGAGAGGGAGCGCCGTGGCACCGACCAAGAAAAGAGAACTTGGAGCACCAAGTAGGCCATGTTGGGGACTGGCAGGTGTTATCGTGTCAGTAGTTGTCATTACGTATGCAGCGAGTTTGTAGGGTCCCATCTGACGAGAATGCGTATGCTGGCTGTTGCTCTACTCGAGACATTGCAGCCAGTGGCCCTTCGTTACCAGGCAACGCTTTTTGGCTAGGCCGATGCTGTCGGCGCAATGACAGACTTTGAGGACGATTCCGCAAAATATCGTGTGATGCCGTAATTAGTGTTCACCATCTAGGGAGAGACGGGATAGATGAAGCGCTCGGGACCTCTCGCCAGATACCGGCGCTGGTCGACTAGAACTTCAGCACAACCAACAGGCTCCGAGCATGCCCGAAGGCACAAAGACGCTGCTGCTACCAACAGCGAAAAAGAATGCGACAGAAACGGGCCGCGCGCGCGCACGATCGGCGCAGCGGCTCTAGTGCCTTTCTCACTTCAAATTGGATGGTGGAGCAGGGCTTGCAAAAGAGAAAAGACGGGAAGAGTAAACGAGAGCATCCGATCATCGTCTGTGCATCCTGACCAGCCTGCACCCACGTTGCCTCGGCGTCTTTCCTTCAACCAACGGCCATACTTCTTCTCTCCATGTCGCGGTCCTCTCCTTCCCGCCTATTCCGCATTCTCTAGAGCGTGCTGTTTGAGCGCCTCAGCCTCCGCAGCCACTGGCACTTCGTCGATCATGCGTGGTTCTTGCGCCAGATCCGTCGTCATCGTCGTCGTCGCGTGACTGGAGCCGTGCGGCTCGGTCAGAATAACCGGTCGCAGAAAGTCGTCGGCATCTGCCCCTGCGTCGGACGAGGCTTCACGTTCGGTTCCGAAACCAAGTTTGCCATCGTCTGGATCGATATTCCATACCATGTACAGACTGGAAAGGGTAAGAATCGGCACGACGGCCGCACCTGCAGCCTGCGGCGGCATCGATGTCGCAGCAGCGGTTGTCGACCTCCTTGCCGGTGCCCTATGCTGAGGACCTCGGGCTCGGCCTTTTCGTGCGTCAGAGAGGGGGACTTTTTCTTGTGTCTCTACACTCTCCTCTTCCTTAGCGTCTTCTTCCTTCTTGGGAGCCTGTGGGCCAAGCTGAAGGCGTTTATTGAGGTCGCTCATGAAACCTGCCTGCAACGCGGCAATCTTGTTACCAACCGGCCGATTCGGCACGGCAGGCTTTGATTTAGAGAGCGCCGCCTCCTTGGAACTGGACTCGCTTGAAGAGCTTTGCATGAGCTGAGGCGTCATCTGGGGTTTCGGCTTTTCAGATATAGACGGTCTTGGCTTGGTAGCACTATCACCACTACTCTGTCTGGGTTTTGGACGATTAGGAATGACGGGCGCGTCGACTGTTTTCGTGGTCTGTCTGGTCGAGCCGTTTTCCGCTTCTTGGTCGCTTGGATCTACAGGCGGGCCAGACAAGACGGCCTCGTGAAGTTGGCTCTCTGGAGCGTCTTCCCACACATCGCGACTGGGAAACCTCTGGGAAGGAGATGGCTTGCCTGCCTTCCTGGGGGACAGGTATGGCTGATGATCAATCCAGGTGGGCTTTTCCTCGGACAGGGCCATGAAGCCATCGGGACGGCAGGTCGTGTCGCTCTCAGCCAGCTGCTCTTGATATTGAGCAAAGGCTTGCGCCGGGGTGATGGGACGATCCTCGTGGTACGCCGAAGATCTTCTCTTGGTCTGGTCGAGAACTTCGGGCGTCGAGACGAGTGCAGTGTAATGGACGCTGCTGGGAGCATCTTCCCAAACGTCCTTGCTCGGAAAGTGGTGACGGCCTTCATTTTCATCCGCAGATTCATGCTTTGACGCATCTTCTTTCGTCTCTTCCGAGAACAAGGGCTCGTACTCTTCAACGTCCTCCAACCGAGTAGACTCGAACTCGGCAGGTTGATGGCTCACGGCGCGAATGCTGCTCGGTCGACTTGTCGGTCGACTGGAAGATTCTTCCATTTCTTGATGGTTGCCACGGCGGTCGATGTGGTGGTGAACAGCCGGATGCTGTGTTTGAGGAATGGGATCCTTATTGACCTCGTCCGAGGCAAGGATGGGAGCCTTGTACTCTTCTTCTTCGTCTTCCTCTTTAATTGTAGCATTATCTTCATCGCCACAAGAATAAAACTCGGGATGTCGCGCTTCGTCGACGTGGATCGGCGTTCCCTGGTCCACGATAGCGATATCGGCTTGCGACGCAGCCATCGGGTTTGGTGCGGCAGAGGCCGGTCGCGATGAGCATATACGGGATGTATACTCTTCGCTCGCCATGAAGGCTACCTCTTCGGTTAGCGTTCCGCGAAAATCACTCATTCCTGCAGTATGAAAAGTTAGCAAGACGGGAGCAAGAACCGCACGGCTGACCATGCACATTCTCACCCAAGGCAGACTGACGGTTGGCCGTGTCCCGGACAAGCTTGTTCAAGTCGGTGCTACTCATGGCGAAGTCGTTTTGGCGGTCGTGGAGTAGCGTGTGCTGCTCCCTTTCCATTACGTCGGGGTGCTTTTGATAATAAGCCTTTTCGAGCTTGTCTTGGGGAGCTACGCCATGGCCATGCAGGCCATAGCTTCCGGGAGGAAGACCTCGACTGCTATGTTTGCGGCCGTGATGTTTCTTGGCACAGTCTGGACCTGAGCTCGGGCTAGGGGACGGAGCCTGTACATCGCCCAGATGTGGATTCATGGGCACGCGCTGACCGATTTCGGGAATGCCATGCTCGTCATCGGTGTGATGGTCGCTGTGAGCTGAGAAACTGCTCTCTGGTCTTTTCTTGTTACTGTTGCGGGACGCAGTGCGCTCGTCGGCGATGCTCGTCGGACGACCGATGCCGAAGGAGGCGGCCCTGTCGGAGTCGGTGCGTGTGACGGCCATGACTTGTTTCTTAGCACTAGCCGCTGGAAGCGACGGTTTGGGTGCATGCAGCTTCAGATCGTCGGCGACAGTGCGTGTCTGCTCCGGCGACGAGGACTGCTGCTCGTCGTGACGCAGCTCATTGGACACGACACCATATTCCGCACCTTCCTCGCCGACTGAAGGCAACGAAACGCTTCCGGCCCGCTCCATGGGGTCACTCGGCCGTTCCTTTTGGCCGTGGAGCTGACCGTGCACGAACGTCTTGGAGCTAATGGCTTCGTTGAGCGGCGAAGGGGCAAATCGGTCGGGATTGGGGGATATCGACCGTTCGTGCTTGTAGGCCGGGCGAGGGGGCATCTTGGGCATCATGCCGGCCGAGCTCTCCTTGTCGGCTGCCCTGGAAGGCCGAGGGGGCACGGCGGGTGCTTGTTGCGCCGCGGCGGCTGACATGACGATGTTGATCGAGTGTGGGGGTCGGAGACGAATGACAGGGTTGCAATGAGCGCGACGGAAACGCCAGCAGGCGACGGAGGGCAGACTCTGGCTTGAGAACGGCGAAGAGGTCAGTGTTTGGCGCACGTGGCAATAAGATTGATCGCCCAGTTCCGACGTTGTGAGGGGATATGTGGGGGGGTCGGCGACGATGATGCCCGACGGAGTGCTGCAGCCCACTGCGGGAGACGGCGGCGCACTCGACGCCCGTCCAAGCCGTGGACCACGAATCGAAGCGCCGTAAATCGCAGATTCCGACTACGGTATCGGGGCTGATGCGATAAGGGAAAGCCGGGGTCGTGGTAGGTAGACAACAGTCGAAAAGGGGTGATCCCGGGGGTAGAAGCCCAGCACGGACAAAGAAAAGGGGAGAGCCTACAGGAGCGAGTCGTGACGATGCTTCGATTGTATTCGACTGTAGGACTCCGATGCGGCGGCGGATTTCCATGTATGGGCACAGCGGTATGCAGTTCACCCATGAAGCACAGGCAAAGGCGGGAGGAGAGCGGATCGGGATGGGTTCACGAGCTGCTTCTTGTATCGAGGGCGAGGTTAGGGCCCTGCCTTCGCCCGATGACGCTCCACAGATTCACCGTGCTCGAGAAGATTTAGGCACTGTCTGGCTTGCAGCGGCTGTCGGACCCTCGCCTCCGCAGGACTGCGAGATGTGATGGCCACTGACACGGATCCAGTGACATGGCGGGGTGGTAAGTACGAAGTACCTGAGGCCATGATGGCAGTGTGGCCGGCCGAGACAAATAACGCGAGGATTTGGCCGGCCGCCTTACCCCAAATTTTGCGTTTATTCCGCTGCCCCACCGCAAGTGTATCTACTTCAAGTCGAAGGTGTCGAGAGCTTGTTTCTAAGGCGAGGCTCGTCTGAGGTTGAGAGAGACGCTCAGGCCACTCAATGCTTCTAAAGATAGACAGGCACGCCTTTGCCCTCGGCAGATGGGACGACGAAGCCGGGAAAGACATGCTGGCCTCTGGAGCCGGAGAGACGGAAGAGCTCTGTCGATGCTGCCTGTTGCCGTTGGAATTATTGGATTCCAGCAAGCGCCCTGCAAAGTTGCAGAGAACTCGAGGCCAGCGGGTCACTGCGGCGCTGTACGCACGATTGGCCCGAAGCCGCCCAACAGACGGTGAGGCGAGGTACTTGTACTTCGGAAGCCGGGGCCGGGTACGGGGCATTGCGCGACACGACGCCGGGAGAGAACGGGTACCGGAGCGGCACAGTCCGGGTAGCGATGCCCGCAGGCGCCTTGAGCTGGATTCAGCCGCAACAACCCTTGGCGCGCTGCAAGCGGACGGATGTCTGCGGCGCTGCCCTGGACCCAACTTTGGCGGGTGTGGGCAGCTGACCGTTTGAAGCCGCTCAGCCCTCGGCAACGGAAGCATGGCTGGAGGACGGATTAGAAGCTTGTCAAACGGGGCGGCCGTGCGAAGGGCCGGATGTGCGAGGGATGGGGGGGGAGGGGGAAGCTTTAAAGCCCCAAAAAATTGTGGACGCGACCTGGCGACCTGCTTGCCCATGGAACCGCCTGTTTCTCGCACCGTGACATTCGCAGCCGACCCGACGTCCCGTGGGGCGTGACAGACTCACACCCCGCTGAGTCCCAGTACCAGAGCCACTGACGCGCAGGGGAATGGTCATGGCCTTGATCGCACCGTGCGAAGACAAGAAAAACTTCTCTGCGTCATGGGAACGGCCAGCAGATGCAGCAGCTGCAGCGGCGGCGGCGGTGACGATTGGAAGACCTAGCCCCGGTCAAGCCGATTCAACCTTGGCCTCTTGAACGCTCTGGCCTGCCAATAGAGCCCCGTTGCTCAGGCTTCTTTCACGCTCGGCGCGCCCTTGCCCTGCCAGGCGTTGCCGCAGAAAACCGAGACGGCGGCTTGCCTTCCTTTCCTCCCTCTCTCTGTCAGTCAACAAAATGGGACGCCCCTGCACTCTTTCATGCAGTCAGGGAATAATGTATTCACATAGTTATGTAGCGACGGGCAACCAGGCTTACGCCCGCACCACAGTAATGACATAGGCGCCACCGGTGTGCGCATCAACGACGCGGCGAAACAAAGCTCGAAAAGTTATTCACCTTCCCCTCTTGGCTGCGCCAGAGATCCCCTTTACCGTCCGCGCAGCTATCACCTTTTCCCGGCTGGGAACAACTTCGGTGACTCACGTCATCGAGACCTGGTCAACAAAGTTTGTTTGCTGCCTGCCATTCTCCGATTCGGCGAAGAAGTGCTTCTGCCGCCTCGTTTGACCATGACTTGTCAATATACTCGTTGCACGCTTCCCCTATATTTGCCGTGGAGCACCTTTGTCCGCTTCCCTCAACACCAAGCGCCAATAGGCGGTCCAATAGATGATACGAACAGGATAACAGCTACCTACTTCAGACTCAGTTTCGCAACCGAGCCTCGCATGCACCGTCGCCCCAACATGCAGACTCGACGCGTGCAAAAGCATACGCATTCTTCGTTCCCAGCGTTGATTTCGTGTCCCGCTCAAGAGTCGAGCTTGAGTCTGGGAAAAAGATTTTTATCGAACTCGTCTGACCCATTCACGTAATGCCTTCGTCTTCAGGTCATACATCGTTTGTCCAGTGCATTTCGCTTCGTGAGTGCCAACAGTCGGCCACCCTGTGACTCCATTTTTTGCCACCTCAAGTCATGACAGGACTTTTCCTGAGCTGCGCGTCATTTTTACACAATCATTTGCGCAACACCCTGACCACCAAGAGTCTTGCTGCCCACGAAGGCTTGCCCTTTAACGCCGGCAAGCAGGTAGCAAATGGAAGTGAGCAGTAGAAATACCGCAGCAGCAATCAGGGCGCTCCTGCCAACTGCGGTGCTGACGAATTGAATGACACACATGGCAAAGTATGCGCCGGCTCGCATGTAGTTGGTAGAGATCTTGCGTACAAACTCGTCAAACTTTCCCGAGGTTGGACAGATTCGGAGAATGAGGGGCACTTCGATGAAGAGAATAAGAAATGATGAAGCGCTAGAATACAAGCGTCAGTCGCATAACCTCAAAGTGTGGGATTGTCCGCCAGCGGGGGTCGACCTACATGGCAAAGGCGCAAAATATGATGAGACCGATGCTAAACGTGAAGATTGTGGAGATGCCCATGGCGAGGCAGATTATCATGGACACAATGCCCAGCCTAAGGGGGCACACCCAAGATCAGTCATGAGGGCTCTGGCACACTGGGCCTAACCATTTGGTTATAGGCGGATTGCCCCGTATAGAGAGGATCAAGGCATTGCTACTCGCCAGCGACGCGATTTAAGCTCGGCTTGCGGCGCAAGAGCCGTCTCAAGAGGGGAGTTTGACGGCGTATTGGGTGGCAAGCCTACCATTGTCCATATATGCCTGGCAGGCAGAGCAGTCAGCAGGAGACGCGCGTCAGCCGAAGGTACGAGGGCAAATGGGACGCACTGAAGTTCCGTGTCTGGAACTCTTCTTTGAGCGACATTTCGAGCGGAGATTCGAGGAGATAGGTCCAGCCAGCTCGTGGGAAAAGACTGTCGACTGTGGGATGCGGTCGTCGCGTCGTGATGTTGCGGGCACCCAGAGCACGAAGAGAGGAGGGAGGGCAAAGGCAAGACAACGATGGCAGCACGTTACACGCTGTCGTTTGTCGGCGATGAGCGCAAGCGGCGATCGGCAGAAGGGTAGCGGTGGAGCGGTGTTGAGGCTGTGAGGCGATGACGGATATGGGATGGAATGGAAACGAAGTCGTGAGACGTACACGTGTTCGGGCTCGGGTGCTTGCCCGTTGCCCTTGCCCGTGGCCAAAGAAAAGCACAGGCACGCAGGTACGAAGTACATGTTGTGCCCTCACACCCCCTCGCAGCTGTTCCGCGTGGGAGGGGCGAGGCTGGTGCCAGTGTGTGGCGGAACAGTTTGTAGCCTGGTGGAGGCTGATTGGACAGGGAAGGCTCTGACGTCGGCCGCCCCAGGACGCGAATGCCAACATGGTGGTGCTTGAGCTGCAGCGGGGCTTTAGGGGCGCCGCGCGCTAGAATGCACTGGTCTTGGGCCCTGCGCGGCGCCGCGTTTCTGCAGCGGGCGACGCCGGCACTTGAAGGCGACTTCGAATGCAGGTTTCCCCTCTCTGCAATAACCCGCCCGACGGCCCAGCTGCGGCCTGCTCGCGGGAAGCTTTGAAGGCTGCCTCCTCTCCCCCCCTCCCCCCACTCTTCCACGAAGGGCACGTAGAGTGAGGGAATGAGGGGGGTAGGGGTTTCTGTTTTCAGTTTATTTATATCGAGGCCACTCTGATCTCCCCTGCCGTCTCGGACAGCGAGCGCCGGCCAAAGTCAGCGATGAAACCTGGCCGACGAGTCGCCCTTGGCCGCTGCCTGAACGCTATCTGGGCCGTTGTCTGGCGCCTGTCTGGGCGCCCGCCTAGGCCAACCTGTCTCGCGCTGGTGCGCACCGGACGCGCGACTGCTGCGGCCGCGGCGGCAGCCGGCATCACAGCCCGGCCCAGCAGCGTCTTATAACAAGGCCGGCGAGTGCGCTCATCGCACCGCTCGACTGGAATCTGGCCGCGAAAATCAACCAGCCCTTGGCGCAGGGCGGCCGCCCAGTCTGGCCCCGTGGCAGCGTCCTTGCCTGCCCCCTCCCCCCTTTCTAGGTATCGATTTGTGCCGAATGTCCACTCTCAGTAGGCCCCGCCAGTCTTTAACGGGGGCCGGTGCCGCCCAGCTGGGCCGTCGCCTCGGGCCCCAAGGCCATCAGCGGCTGTCGGCATATAACGTCTCGCGCTCTGGACACCCGCCTCGGCCAGAGCCGCCCTGCACGCCTCCCGGAGCTTCCTCGACTTCGTCGCTGCGCCCGGGCTCCGTCGTGAAGCACCTTGAGAGTGCCGCCGCCTTGGCACGTCAGCCGGCCACGCCCCGTGCCCCTCCCCCCTCTTCCTCGGGCCTTCCGTCGCGCCACCCCGGCGCCACCATGACGCTGACGGTCCTCTCCGACCGAGAGGTCCGCTCCATCCTCGAGAGCCTCACCCTCGACGAGCTCGATGACTTCCGCCAAGCCCTCGCCTCGGCCCTGTACGAGTTCTCTACCAGCACCGAGGCCGAGGAACAAGGCTTCTATCAGCAGCCGCCGCGCTTGGCCACGCTGCATCCGCAGTCTCAGGCCACGACACTGTACATGCCGTCTTGCGCCCCTGCCGGCATGGGATGTAAGGGTATGGACGCGTCGGGAAGCCTCCTAGGCGGGGCTGTCGCGCTGATGCTTGGTGGCAGTCGTGTCCTTGACGACATCCAAAGCGAACAGAGACTCGTCCGTCAAGCCCATCAGCCCAACTGGCGTCGTCAACCTGCTTTCGCCAGACGGCCGCCCCTACGGCCTCATCCAGGCCAGCACCCTGACTGCCTTTTGCACCGCACTGGGCTCGGCATGTCTCCTGAACCGGCGCAGTCAGGTCAAGACCATAACCGTCTTCGGCAGTGGCGAGCAGGCCTACTGGCATGTCCGGCTCGCTCTCATGATGAGGGGCAGCACCATCAAGCGCGTCAACATCATCAACCACTGCTTTTCTGACAACGCCAGCGGCATCCTCAACAGGTTCACTTTGATTTCCGCACCCATCAGGGAGCGCGAAGGCTGGATGCACACCAAGTTTGGGCTCTTGACGCCTTCCTTCCACGAGTACGAGCGACTGCTCAAGGAACAGATACGTAGCTCTGACGTCATCTACTGCTGCACGCCCTCTCGCAAGGACCTCTTCGACGCCTCCATTCTGACGTCGCACGAAGGCAGGAAGAAGGGCCGGCTCATCGTTGCGGTTGGCAGCTACACTCCCGAAATGAGAGAATTGCCGGAAGGACTCTTGATCCAGGCGACAAAGCAGCATGACAAGAATCACCGGCACTTCCACAAGCACGCGGAAGAGGCGGGCGTCATCGTTGTCGACAGTCTAGAGGGCGTCTTGAAAGAGGCGGGCGAAATCATAGCCGCCAAGATCAAACCCAATCAGTTGGTGGAGTGAGTCGTCGTCCCCGACGCTCTACTTGGTTACTGCCCGTCTCTGTGCTGACATGATCCTACCGACCAGGCTGGGTGAGCTCGTCATGCTTCATCGTCTTGCTGTCGAAGAGTCGGAGACGGACACGGCCGGATCTCTGACACCACCGTCGCTGACCGAGTCGGAGAACCAAGACGCGGGCGAAAGCCGATCGTCCGTGTCGACAGTCCACAGCGAGCATTCGCGCCGATCGAGCAGCCCTCTGGGCTCGGCGCCTTCCCTTGCGACGAGTAAATCGTCTACTTTCTCTTTGCCCTTCAGGAAGAGCTCCGGTGCCTCTTCCAACAGTGAAGGAAAAGGATTCGCTCGTCCGCTGGTTTCAGGACGGCACTGTTGTCTACAAGAGCGTTGGCCAGGGCCTCATGGACCTGGTCGTGGGCATGCAGCTCATCAAGGTGGCCAAGGAGAAGCGCATTGGCACGTGCATCAAGGACTTCTGACGTGAGCGATTGATGAGAATGGATCGAGTCCCGTGGCAGACGATTTTCCATGCTAGGCTGTGACTGGCCTGCCGCCTTCCATACTATCACGAGACGGACCATGTGTTGATTGTTGCACATTGCGGCGCTCTTGACGCGCAGCTGGCCTATGAGTTTGAAGACAGACAACATGCACCGATCCGGCAACATTTCCTTCTCTCTCGACTCGTGACCGCCAAGATACTCTGTAGTAAATAGACACAATGCATATCCCGTGGGGCATGCTCGGCTATCCCTGGCCATCCCGCTTCACTCGGCGACCCATATGGCGCTCATGCCCATGCCCGTGCCGACGCACATAGACGTGTTGCCGATGCGCTTTCCTGTCCTCTGGAGCTCGTAAAGCAGTGTCGACACCTGGCGAGCGCCTGTGCAGCCCAGCGGATGGCCAAAGGCAATAGCGCCGCCCTTGGGGTTGATCTTGTCAAGAGGAATTCCAAGTTGATTGGCGCACCACAGGCACTGGCTGGCAAAAGCCTCGTTGATCTCGAAGATGTCAACGTCGTCCTTGGAGATGCCGGCGAGTTCGAGGGCCTTGGGAATGGCTTGCCACGGACCCTGGCCCATGAGCAGTGGCTTGACGCCGACGATGGATGCGCACACAAACTTGCCGATGATTTGCTGGCCTAGTTTCTCGGCAGTTGAGCGCCTCATCAACAGCACGGCCGCGGCGCCGTCCGAGATCTGGCTGGCGTTTCCGGCGTGGATGCTGCCGTCGGCTGCAAAAGCTGGTCGGATCTTGCCCAGTGACTCGGCGGTAATGCCGTCGCGCACGCCGTCGTCCCTCGCCACCGTCACCTCTTTGATCTCGCCTGACTTGGGGTCTTCGAATTTGACCTTGAGGGGTACGATTTCTTGGTCGAAGAGGCCTTCCCTTTGCGCCTTGACGGCTTTTTGATAGCTTGACGCGGCGAAGGCATCTTGAGATGCACGACTGATGCTGAGATCCTTGGCCATGTCCTCGGAAAGAACACCCATGGGAACCTTGCAGTTGGCCGCTTCGGCGTGTGCTTCGAGTAATTCGGAGAACTCAGTGACGGCAGCCGGACTGTACGGGAGAGATGTAGGAGCGATTTAGCATGGACGCTTAATTCGCGGTGCATGCGCGCTTGAGCTGGCAAGGCATGCGGGGGATTTGGATACGCACCCATATTGAGTCGACATACTCTCGACACCGGCGCCGATGCCCACATCAATCATTCCGGCTTTGATTTGGTTGGCGACGTCGACGCAGGCCTGGAGGCCGGAGGAGCATTGGCGGTTGAGGGTGCGGACCGCCGTCGTCTCGGGAAAGCCGGCGACGAGGCTAGCGGCACGCATCTCGGTGGCACCGCCGCCGGGGGCCAGGACAGTGCCAACGCAGATGTCCTCAACCAGTGCTGGCTTGATTCTGGACCGCTCTATGAGGACCTTGAAGACGCCTGTCATGATGTCGGCCGCCTGCGTGTCCTTGAAGCCGCCCTTGCCGCCCTTGGTGAAGGCGCTGCGGCAGCAGGCCGTGACGACGACCTTGGCACGGAAAACCATACGGATCAGCCGTAGCGCAAGCATGCGCGGCAGACAAAGAGGCCAAAGATTTCGCCACCGGGGAAGCATGTGCGCCACTTACATCGTCCGCTCGCTTCTCCAACAATCTGGCGCGTCCGCCGGCGGCCGGCTGACCAGTCAGCTGGCTTCCGAGCTGCGAGATCCTATCCATGGCTGCCGGCGGACACGCAAAAGTCAGCAAAGTAGAGGCGCGGGCAAAGGCACGCAAGCCCATCGGAAACCGTCCACTTACCGCCCATCGCTTCTTCTGACCACCTAGCGTCCTTTCCCGCGGAGCAGGCTGCTGCTAAAGCTCGTAGTGGAGAGGGGAAGAATGTGTGTAAGAAACGGTCAGGTCAAGTTGTAAGTTAACGACGCGAGAGCCGTGGTAGGCGTGAGGAACACGGAGAAGAAGCAAGTTCGATATGCTATGAAGGAAGCCCTTGATGGAGATGTTGACGACAGAACCTCGGCCGGCAGCTTCGGCCAAGGGTCCGAGGCATCTCGGTGACCTGCTGGTTTCTGTCACATGCCTAGGCCGAATCGCCCCATCCATCGGCTGCCTCCACCTTCCCGGACCGGCGGGTGAGATTACTAATCCGGAACCCGGGGCCTGAATTAGAACTGTTTCTCACTCCGCGGCGGAAGCTTTACCTCAACAAGCCCTTCCGCATTTGTACGTCGTCATGCCTCATCACATCCGACTCTGTTTTGTCGCGGGACATAAATTTTTTGCGCAGCTTTCATCTTGTATTCAAATGAAACTTGCACGGAGCTTGTTGTGAGAGTGAAAGTCTGGAGAAAAAGAACGAGAAAAAAAGTACGCGCAAATCCCATGTATTATGCCTTGTTTCCCTTGTCCCCCTCTGCGTGCTCGCCGCTTTGCACTCTATCGGTCGGCGAAAAAGTTAAGCTTATGCTGTTGACGCAATGACGTTCATTTGTGGGTGTGGAAAAGCCCTCGCCCTTGAAGACGTGGCCCAAATGGCCCCCGCAATTGGAGCAGACAATTTCCGTGCGTATCATGCCTAAAGTCGAATCCTGGTGACGAATGACGGCGCCGGGGATGCTATCGTAATAGGCCGGCCATCCGCATCCTGACTTGAATTTGTGGCTCGCCTTGTAGAGCGGCGTGTAGCAGCCGGCGCAGCTATAGATACCTTCTGCGGGATAGTGCTTGTCAAACTGTCCGGACCCCGGTGGCTCGGTGCCCTTTTCGCGCAGAATGCGGAACTGTTCTGAGCGAAGAAAAAAAGCGAGCTCGCATAAATATGCATACAACCTGACAGAATTTAAAGACGGTGGTCTCTACCTTTGTTGAGGACGGCGCGCCACTCATCGTTGGACCGCTGCATAGGGTACGTCATCGTCGCCGAGCCAGAGGATGAGAACGAGTTTAAAAGAGAACCCAAGATAGGAATTCTAAACATAGGCCGCCAAGGTTCCGCCCTCGAACGAGTAAGATGAGCCTTTAGAAGCCTGCTTTGAGCGAAGCTGGATCGAAATAAGGGGAGAAAGCGCATCGACGGCGAGAGAGGCTTGAGGCTATCTCGGTCTGGTGACGCCGATAGGCCGTTCCCTTGTCGAAAGAGGCGTCCGCCCACGTGCGTTGTGTACCGGACGAACAGGAAGTATACGAAAGTCCTACGTAGGCTTAAAATCTGTGCCCGTGAATATATCTTTAGTGAATCGCGTGGTGTGAGAAATTTGGAGGCTTGGTGAAATCTATGGACGGCGTTGATACATGTCGGTACGTATTAAGTCATCCATGCCATGACATCATGGCCCCAATGAGGATACCTGAAGCAGACACTGGCACGTGACTTTTTGATACTTGACTGGGGCCAGTCCTGGCTGTGGGCTAGCAAGCACATGAGACAGTGGAAGAGGCAAGATTGGTCCCTAACTATGCTAGCTAAATGGCGCACGCCTAAGCGAATGCTGCAGTCATGTGACCCTTTGGTCATGTGGGGGTCATGTGACACCGGCAAGCCATGAAGCCGCTACTTTATGAAGATCGGCATTGATTGTTGGACCGCGGAAGGGCGTGCAAGTGTGTCATTGATGTGCTTACTCCTATCCAACGGTGGGGGAAATGCAAAGAATTATAGACGTACAGAAAACTCCCAACGATCCAAAAACCTAATAAAACACTAACCATTACGTAATAAAACATTGTACTCAGTATGTCTCAGACGTTTACCTCATTTGAACGGCTGGCAGTCCGGGTGGCCGAGGCGGATGACGCACATCCACTCCGGCGCCGGTGGAACAAGGACCGCATGCTCTGGGTCCGCCGCCGAGTCGACCCACAGCTGTCCGACTGGACTCTTTCTCCGCCCATGGGACCCTCCAGACCGGGAGCAGTCCCGGCTAGCCATCGGGGCAGTCGGTCGTGCAGCTGGGCCAGAAGGCTTCCTCAGGTGGCTGGACAGGGCCACGCCGAGCGAGCTCGTCGTCTTCTCCGACGGTTCCAAAGACCCCGAGGGTCGGGCAGGAGCCGGCTTTGCCGTATTTTTCGGCAAAGGAGATTTGGCCCAGGGGAAGATTCCCCTCGGCAACCTGGCCGAGGTGTTCGACGCCGAAGTCACAGGCGCCACCCAAGGCCTCCGGGCCGCGCTGTCCCACCCCCTGGCGCGCTTCGCCTCCGGAGTGACGATCTGCCTGGACAACGAGGAGGCAGGCCCTCAGGCTGCACCTAGGGCAGCCGACAGCCACCTCATTCCCAGCCTTCACAGAGTTTCCGGGCCCTGTCAGAGCAGTGGACCAGGCGCCCCACCGCCCCCTCGGGAGGCGGGAAAGTGTCTATCCGCTGGTGCCCCGGACATGCTGGGATCCCAGGCAACGAGCTGGCCGATGAGCTGGCCAAGGAGGCCTGCGTTGCACCCCCCCCACCCGGCTCTCATCCAATAACAGCCAGAGCCCGCCACATAGTCGAGGGGCTATACGACGCGGCCGTGAGGTCGCACCGGAGCGCTGAGGCGCCTGCCCAGTACCGGGAGCTGCAGATCGAAGCCCGCTCCCGCCTCCCCAAGGAGCTCAGCCTCCCGCGCCGGGATCTCTGGGTCGCCTGCTTGCTGCGCGCTCGAGACACGGCGACTTCGCTGAGTACCACCGCCGGTTCAACCACCCAGACGCGCTGCTCGAGTGCTCCTGCGGCTCTGAAAAAGAGCGTTTCCATTTCTTCTCCTGCCGACTCACACGTCGGCCCACAACGCCCGGCCTGACAGGCAGGGCAGCAATACGCTGGCTCCTCGGCACCGACCGGGGAGCCATGCGTTTCGTCAAATGGTGCCGGGACACGCAGTTCTACGAGAGAACTTGCCCCCGGGGACCCTCGAATGGAGCTGAGGCGGGCAGGCGGCCCCCTTGAGCCGAGCTAAGAAGCGGCGGACAGCCGGTGGACGCGGCGGGGGGAGACAGGCCCCTCGCAGGGACTGAAAGAGGAGGAAGGGCAGAATGTTTCCGGGGTTCCTCTCCTCGAGAGGTTGGGGGGGCGGCGGAGGAGCCTGCTTCAGGGCGCCCCATACCACGACCACGACAGCACCTTGGGCTGCTGCGCGGCGCATCGACGGATCGGTCTGCCTCGGCAGGCAGGAGTCTCTCAGTCTGTTCGGCGCCTCAGCCGGTAGAACTGGGGGACGCAGCTAGCGCGTGCCCCCGCGTCGTTTGCTCCGAAGGCACAGTCTTTAAGAGGACATCTCATTTCATGCCACGAACTCTCGCTGATCGATGATGGCTTCAAGCAGTTCAAGCCGCTCGAGCCAAGTCAGTCAGGGCCGACTGATTCTGCTTGTATTGATTGTCCAGCGCCCGGAGAGGCTAGAAACAATCTCAAAATAGCTTCACACCATTGAAAAAATTGCCTCTCATCTTGACGGACGATGAACGATGAACAGAGACGGGAGAAAAAGAATACTCTGGCAACGGTTATGCATTGACTGGTACCCTTTCTCTACCTCTAGATCTATACGTGATGACAATGTGACGAAAAACAATAGAGGTCATACTGACCACCGTATCTGGCACTCGTTTCACGAACTATGCTCCAAGCGTTGGCAGTCAGAGCGCATGTGTACAGTCTGACGTTGAAACATGTATGTTTGACGGCATAAGCTAGGGTATATTTATTCTGTTTCTGACAAGACCAAGGCTGACCTGTAATGATAGCTGCTTGCAATGTTACCGATCTGGCAGCCAACATCATGGCATTCGAATGCATAGCCGTTCCCAGGCAAGCTTACGATCGTCTCAAGAACCCCAAGAGAGTCATGGACTCGAGTTCAGTTTAGCGCACCAGGGACGGCCGACTTGACTACTAGCATTAGAGTCGCACCCCTATCGGCTCAGGAATCTGCTTGCAAGAAGCTTCCTTAATTTCCCGAGCCCCGACGACACTTGGGATCGTGCACAGTTGTACGGCAATGTCAACTGTGGCGCTCAGACATATTGTGATGCTTTTGATTCAAAGGCTGGCGCTCGGAAGACCGGCTTCTTCGACAGCGCCGAGGATTGTTTTGACGCCCACGAGTCAAGATCCAATCTTCTTCGGATGTAAGCACCCGACAAGGTCCGCCCAAAAGGTTCTCCACCAAATAACTTAAGCGACGGTTTGCCCTTCGGAATGCGGCATCGGTGACAACTACTACGATTGGCTGTGCGGCACTAAGGCCTATTGCGAGCTCTTTGACAAGCTTTTTCTGAGACCGGAGGCTCTGAGCGGGTCTAAATATATCAAGTGCTGTTTTGACGCCTACGAACCCCCTCCTACCAGTTCGGTCAATCCGTCTACGTCTCCGGCGGACACGAACGAGAGATATGTGCCCAACAAGACGGATGACGGGTCGGAGCCGAATCCAGCTGACGGACCGGAGCCTAACAGAGACGATGGCGAGCCTGCTTCCATGGTAAGCTGAAATTAGCTCTTATCTCGGGAAGCCGAATCATATGGGTCTCCTCCAAGCAAGCTACAGGAACGACCGACACCTTGGAAAGCCGATGACTGACTTGAATAATGTATGAATATAATTTTTATTGGAACTTTTTTTGGAAAACTCTCTTGTAAAAATGATATGAGTACAACCTGGGAAGATGGAAACCAATGCCGGATGCTGTGGTGAGCGATATGCGACAGATGTTGGGACGAGGACCCGCAAAGGCTTATTCCCGAAGAAAGAAAAGAAAAGTCAGAAATATTCGACGCAAAAATCTTGAAATACAAAGAAACACGAAGACAGCCGATACCGTTTACATTGTCGGTGACTCGGTAGATCGTTACGGGCACCACCATTCAACCTCAGTGTCCTGGAAGGCCGTCCAAGATAGCAAAGTCCAGCCCTTCTTGGCGCATAGTGACGATTATTAGGGCGAAAGACTCTAGCGTCTGACGATTCCAGGCATCGTCGGACAGACGCGACATGTGCGGCACGGCTTCCTGTGGCACCAGCGCGTCGGCGAAACTGACATGGACGAGGCCGGAGTTGGATAGGTGGACGGTAAGATCGAGGCCGGGCGAATTGCTGAGGGTGGCCTGGCCGGCTTTGAAGCCGACGCCGACGACGAGCACTCGAGGCATCTCTTCAACGCTGGCGCCGACGACCTTGCCTGTCGTCTCGCTCTGCTTCTGCACCAGCCGCTCGACGGCTCGGCGCGCAATGACGGCCGGCCGACGAGCCATGGCGGCGCTGGCGGCATTGAGCAGCGGGAGCGTGCTGTTGGACAGCAGGTAGTAGGGATTGACGGGGATGCAGTGACCGCCGACACCGACGCCCGGCAGAAAAGGCATGTAGCCAAACAGCTTGGTCGCCGCAGCCCGGCAGACCTCGAACGGTTCGATGCCGTGGGCCGGACAGGCGTCGGCTATTTCGTTGGCGTAAGCGATGCACATCATTTGCTGGCAGCTTTCGTATAGCTTGGTCATCTCTGCCACTTCCGGTTTCGACACCGGCACGATGCGATCGAAGGCGGCCGAGTAGAGTCGGACTATGCTCGACAGCGAGCCTGGCACCACATCGTCGAGCCCGGACACGACCTTGGGAATCGCATATGCCGCTGGCTCTACGCGGCCCGGATCTACATGCTGGACGATGACTGTTAGCTGTAGGCTCGACCATGCTCATGGCGGCTTAGGAGAGGGGGGACTCGGCCAGGGCCGGCAGACGCGGATTCTCCGTCCAAGCACCTTTCGGCCGATTCAACGTACTTCGGGGGACATGCCCGCAAAGTACCCTCGGAGCTTGGCCAGCGGTCCCAGCAGGTCCCGGGTCATGCCGACGGCGACGGAGCTTTTGATAACGACCGTCGCCCCGACCGGGCATGATCGGCCACGGTGGTCAGCGCGCTACACAGATATGAGGCATCGATGGTCCGGTCCGGGAGCAGCAATGTAGGCACCGAGATCAGGAAGTGGGTGGCACGGCGCAGGTCGCGCGCGCAGCTTGTCAGAGAGATGCGATCGTTGCCGATGAAGGTCTGCTGCAGCTCCGCGACCCGCCGTTCCGAGACATCGAAGCCCAGCGTGTCGAACTTGCGCGAGAAGACCTTGACCAGGTGTGTGCCGACGTAGCCGACGCCGATGACGGCTACCAGGGGCCGGGCCGAGGCGTCGATGGTTGCGGATGGGGCCACTACCAGCTCAACCACCTTGAGCTCTGTCTCCTCAGCCGGTGTCGTGACCAGGAACAGCCCATGTTCCAGGCTGGACTCTTTATAGCCCACAAGGTCCTTGTTTAGCCGCATGGGCCGGTGCTGAGCCGTCTTCATCGGGCTCTTCACGGGACTGGCCGCTATGCTTTTTGCCCGCACGGATCGTGTCTTCCTGGTGGGAAATGAAACAGCAGCCGAGGGAAGCAAAGAGCGTGCGAGACGACTTGATAGAGATGCCGAGAATGAAGAAGCCCTGACCTTGAGCAGGACCGCCATGATTTATATCTATTGCTCTCAGCCATGGATCTGGGGACACCCACCCGTCAGTGGACTGCGCGATACATTCAAGAGCCGGCCGAGTCCTCTCATGGTTGCAAGCCTCAAGTTTCCATGGTTAATGGTAGGTGGTAGTAATGGCGAGGCGAGAGCCCGTCGGCGACGCCAGTTTGGTTGACAGAGAAGGCAGCCTTTGTCCCCCAGGACCTGGATGGCTGTAGGCCAAACCCATGCTTGCCACATGCACCGTGGATTGATGGGAAGATGGACTAATCCCGGAGTACGCCGGGTAGCGTAGGCCACAAACTACGGCGATAAATTTCACGTCAACGAGTGACGTAGTTTATGGAGAAGAATTACCGACCTTTGCACTGCTCTTAGCCATTGCGGCTCTTCTCCACAGCAGCGGCCAAGTTGCTGGCCTCCCGGTACGACATTTGATGACAGGAGGAATCGTAATAGCCCATGCAACCAGGGATAGAAAACACCTTGTCACCCGATAACGCATTTCGTACGTGCAAGTTGTGTATGGAGCGGAGGAAGACAGCGACGGGACGAATCAGTGTTGATGCTAGAAATCCTGACTCAAACTTGCGGACAAATTTCCAGACACGATCTCGCATATACATGGGCATATATATGATTAGGGCGGCCAGCTTCTCAGGGGCTTGAAAGTTATACAATGGTATACGGACTTACGGCCTTGGCAAAGTGATATTCATCGGACAGTTCAGAGTTTTCCGTTTTTTTTGTTTTTTTTTATTTGCCTGGCGCAAATTACCGACCGTCTCGCCTGTTCGCTGCCAGGCGTGCTCCTCTAGGCTTCTATGAGAGCTAGAGAGCACGGGAACGCCTGGGTCCGGTTGCTGCTAGCCTGTTGGCCATCAACAGCCGGGTGGGTATTATGCCGTGTCCCCTGCTTGCCGCGACTCGATGGTCAAGGGCCACACTATCTCGTAATCGAGCCTCGAGGATTCGAAGAATCGACATATATGAATGACGAGATTAATGGGCATGGCTGGGGTGTCGGTTGGAAGAAAAAAAGGTATCCACTCTGTTGCAGTAGAGACCCCATTTTAATCGTGGATCTTGAATATGCCATGTTTAGCTATATCGAGCTTTCCTTATCCGTGTCAAGCTCTGCCTGGAAAGAACGGATTACCCCTACTGCCAGGCTTGGCACGCGTCTTTGGCTGTCTCCTAGGCTTTTCGAGACGGAAATAGGAGAGATGGGGAGTGGGATGGCGGCTCTGCTTCCTCTGTTGAGGGTTGCTACGTGCCCTTGAATCCTGTCGGAGCAGCATCTCATGATTCGGGGTCTGTGTTGACGGCACAGCTCGTGACAATGGCGCCCAACCATTAGCGGTAGCCAAGTGTGCGCCCCAAGGGTGCTATTGCCCGACTATATGGCTAGGGTTGGGCGAGTGTCCGTCTGGAGGTGCTAAGCTTGACTCAGGTGCGATTTGACGTACGATGAGAGGTACATATAGACCTTTGAGCGTGCGCTTTCTCGGCAGTGGATATGGCCTCTCGGCAGTGGCCCAACGAAGGTTCCGATCCTAGACAGTGGTGTATATGCGTACGCTGATTACTAGAGCAGGCAACACCGCGCCCTCTCGCGTCAATACGACTCTACCCTAATCCTGGTGCAGGGCAACCACCAGCCAGCAGGACAAACAAACTTCGGCAAGAAAGCCAAAAAGAGTCGATGGGCAAAGGAATAAAGGGGGAAATGAGGCAGACGGGGCCGAGAGAAGCGTGTCTCTTGTGTCCTCGAGGTCGGTTGGGTGGCGAGTCACTGACCTGGAGGGAGTTGGGAAGTACGATGTCCACAGATAAGTTGCCTGCTGGGTGTTTGCTTGATTATGTAAGGTAGAGGGCGCGGCATGAGTCGCAGCTGGCAGTCGGACCCGTGCAGCAGCAACCCGGCTTGATGTCCTTTTCGAACCCATACTCGTCTCCTGCCGCAAGACACGACCTCTTTCGAGACGTGGCAGCGTTTTTCTGGATAATTCTCAGAATGAGCGAGATTTTGTTATCGTCGGTGAGGTCCAGCCGTGCAACAAGCCAGGCCGGCCCAGCAATAAAGTTGATAAAATGTCTGTCGACGCAGGTACACGGCGCTACCATTCGAGGCTCGGAGTGGCCTGTGCTCGATAGAAGCATGTTATGAGAGCAGGTGGAAAAGAAACAAGAAAAAAACCCATAGGTTGCGAGCTATAAGACCGGGCAGGATCCGCTGAGGTAGCACAGCGGGGGCCGTAGCGGCCAAACAACAGCCCGATTATACCATCAGGGGTTATATTGGACGACGCAGATCAGGGTTCGGCGAAATATTCAAACGCTTGTTCGTGACCCATGTTTGCTCATGACGCCAGTGCCAGCCCAGAAAACCATACGAGGCTAATGAGAGCCAGCACAAGACGCAAGCCGCCACCTCAGACGGCATCATCAATCGGACCATTCGCTGGCGGAAGCAGCAATGCTGCCAGACTCCGAGATCATCATGGCGTGACGCCCTCCGCGCTCTGCCAGGCCCGCTGGTCAGACCGGGCTCGATGAGTTCCGAGGACGGGCCGGATTAGCATCGAGATTCCTCGGACTCTCCACAGCTCATCTTGTGCTCTTCTCTCTGTCTCTCAGTGGATTGCCACGTTACTGCAAGGCAGCAGGGGCCTCGAGTCGGGGTTTTGAGTCCCGGCGGCCCCAACAGGCATAGCAGGCTCCAACGCCGAAGAGAGAAGAGGAGACGATGGCGGAAAATATTTCGCGCCCCTTCCACCCTGATCTTGCTGACGTCTTCCGTCATATTTTTTATGCGAATATACCTTAATGACGCCGCTAAGTTTCCACATGAGCCTTGGAAATCCTCCATGCTCTACGCCTCAGCTCTACCAAATGAGAGCGGCCCAGAAGCACATGTGTGGAAATAGCGTCCCGTGAGAGGAAAAAAAAGGTTCCAGTCCCAAGGAATGCTTGTATGTCAAGGAACAGCTGTGACCGGGAGGTCGAACAGGTGCTCGAAAGATTCATTAATCTAAAAACTTCTATGAAGAAGGAAAGGAAGGAACAGAGCTCATAAGAGACGGTGGTGATCTAGGTATATATATACGTCCGGGAGGCCTACTAGGGTGTTGGTCCGTATGGATGAGTGGACCCGTAACATCGATGCCGGCGCAGACGGTGATGAAGGCCGCACACTCGGCGTAACTTTTGCGGATGTAGGCTAGCTCAGCGTCTGTCACGTCGCGGTCGAAGGCCGCTCCGATTAAGAAAATGTCCAACGGGGGACAGGTATCGAAAGAGTCCTGTGTCGTTGTCAACAATTGTTGGCGGTTATGTCATGGGCGACCACGCAGGATGTGGGCATGGTTCGACGCACTGTCGCATTCAGAGCCATATTGCTCGTAACAAGGCTAGGCTTGGCCGAGCCCATCTCCTATACCCAGTGAAATTCGGCCTTGAGGGTCTGCGATTTGAGTTCTGGATAGCATAGAGAGTCGGGAAGGCGGTCGACGAAGGAGGAGCTGAAGCCGTGGAGGAGATCGATTGGGGCCACGTCCAGCATGTTTGTCACGCTGGGTCACATCAGGCACCAGTCAGCCTCTGGTCAGCGTCATGGTCGCCAAGAAGACTCGAATGCTTCACTGACCCTCCCAATACAATAACGCCAATATGGAGCGCCCTTCCGGGCTTTGCGAGATTGACGCACGTAGTCATGGCGATGAACAGATGTCTGTGGAGCTCGCTGGACCATACTGAGCAAGCGAGCAAACACAGAGGCTTCTGTTGCTCATGTATATAGTTACGAGTTGGCTGTAAGACTACGCTTGGACGACTGGATGTGTCGGTCGCTTGAGAATGCCGAGGCCCCTCGGAGCCGAAGGCGAACTGCAGGTACTAAGAACACTGGGCGCTGGGCACTGGGCAGTGTCGAACGCTCCCGCGAGAAGCAAAAATAAGCTAGGGTGGTTATTCTTCTTTAAGTGAGCCCTTAGTGAGACGAAACACCCCGAAAGGCTGCTTGCTATTGTAAGCGTAGAGTTAGTTACCGGGTCTGGATATCCGAGTGCCTTCGGCATTTACGTATGCAAAGCCGTAGCGCTGAAAGGGAAAGGCGACGGGTTCTAAAAATCTCTCAGGTCTCTGGGCTCTCGCCATCTACATCTACGTTGTCAAGCCTTTGCGAGCCGAGGCGCTGGTAATGCCGAGACAAGCTTTGGTGTTGGTGGTGGATTTCTTTACGTCGTGCAGCACGTGTCCATGCACGTGCTCCATCCCGATAGGGCAAACGACGCGGGAGCACGCGCTAATTGCGTCTCCCGATTCAGTCGGCTATCTCACAAGCCAGCAGGTTGTCGAAAGGGGTTCAAGCCCGTCAACTCAGGCCGACCCTGTCCACAGCACCATCATGGGTGCGCGTATGTTTAGGACTTCCGCCGCTCCCTCTCCGTCATGCTCCCAACCGGAATTCTCCTTCACTCCCTCTGAAGCCTGGGTTGGGCCCTCTCCCCAGGTCCGGCGCGTCCGACGCCCGCAAGCCATCATACGAAGGATCGTGAAAAGCCAGGGAAAACCCCCACGGGAGAAAACCTGGCGAGGTTGGGTTCATGAGCAATACCTTTCGGCGCAGTCGGACCGGTGAGGTGTTGCATCGGCGGCGACGAGGTTGGGCGGTAAGCCGCTCAATCGTGGCGAATGCACGAGTTGAGCATGTTCGGGCGACGGGGAACCCTCCCAGGAATCCCGTCGCGGAAGCCGTGTGGTGTGTAGTCCTCGTTGTGCCAGGGGGAAGAGAGTGGTGCTGGTGGTGTTGAGGTCGAGGGCCAGTTGACTTCGCGGAGTTGTGGCGTATTAGTGTAGCATGGTGCACAGAATATTGGCACTACCGAAATCTAACAGCAGCGAGAAGCTGAAAATTTTTTCTGGGGAGGGTTGACAAGCCTTGGTGTGCCCGTAGAAAGACGTTGTTGCCAGGCGCCAGACAGTTCTCGCGTCACGGGGTCGGAGGTCCCCAATGAGGAAATAGCTACTTTGCCTCAACTAGTTAGCTCCCATGTCGATGCGCTTGTGCGCCCCGGTTCATGCTGGCATCCGGATTGGGATTCCACCTCAGGCCTCCTCTCCTCTCTGGGCACTCGTCGCCTCCAGAAGGGATTTCGAAGCCGACCCGGAAAGTCGACATATAACCTACGAGTGCACAGCATTTTGCCTCACCAGGCGATCGAAATGCCAGCCATCGTCTTCGCAATCGGCGTGCTCGCGATTGCCATCGCGACCGCCAAAGCCCTGCATCTCGTCGGCATCTTCCTTCTCCCCTCGAGGCTCGGCCGCTATGCACATAAGTCGCCGCACGGTCAGCCAGCCTGGGCCTTGGTGACGGGTGCCTTGGATGGCATAGGCCAGGAACTGGCGCGGGAGCTGGCCGCGCGTGGCTTCAACGTCGTCCTGCATGGGCGCAACCATGCCAAGCTGTCGCAGGTCTTGCCCGGCTAAAGAGCTTACATCCTGAGCGTTCGTTCCGGCTCCTGGTGGCCGACGCCAGCCGCGTGCCCTGCAAGGGCTGTCTCGAGGGCACCGGAAAGCAGCAGCGGCAACAGCTCGATAACGACCGTATCCTGGACTTCTCGGCCATCAGCGCCTCCGTCGCCGACCTGCCCCTGACGGTTCTCGTCAACAATGTCGGCGGCGGTCCCGTCAACCCGACCTACGCGCCGCTGATCGACTGTTACCCCTCTCGCGTCACCAACAACGTCAGTCTCAACGCACTGTTCCCCTTGCATCTGACGCGGGCGCTACTGCCCCAGCTGAGGCGCAACGCGCCGGCCCTCGTCATGAACATTGGATTGCTCGCCGATACGGGCTTCCCCATGCTGGTGACGTACGGCGCCAGCAAGCACTTCCTCATCACCATGACGCGCGCGCTCAAGCTCGAAATGGCAATGCAGGGCGATGGTGTCGAGCTGCTAGGCATCCGCGTCGGTAGTCACCGGCGCCGCCGACTTCCGCGACAAACCCTCCTTTATGCCGACTGCCGAGACCATGGCCCGGGCCGGTTATGGCCACGGAGTCGTAGCCGGATACTGGGCCCACGCACTGGAGCAGCTCCTCGTCTGCTCAATACCGGCCAGGCTAAGAGACCGCGTCTTTATGGCTGCTATACGGCGCGACCTGGAGACAAAGCGGGACTAGACAGAGCGGCGCGGTTACGATGGCTTTGTGTGCACGAGGGCTATGAGCTGGAGAGATGCTGTAAACAGGAAATCACCGGGACCTTTCAAGCAAGCCTTTTGTCCTGCTCACAGGCCCCTGAGGTGTCAGTCTGACATGATCAGGTCCTTGGACGAGACCTTCCGCATTGAGCATAGGCTTTGTCCAATCTACAAAATAGTTAATATTTAGCTGAATCGCCACTATAACGGCCGAGACAATAGACAGTCACAAATATTACCAACACTTTCACCCTCAAGGAAAGTCCCCTTGCTTTCGCGGCCACGTACCGTCCCCTTGGTCTGCTGTGACGTAAGGGCAGACATCTTGAGTCCGTGCCTGATGGCCCCCAACTTATCCAAGATGCGTGTTCCATCGACCATGGCGGACGGGCCGGCCCTTGGCCTCTCTTGCTGGCGATCAACCATCAGCGCCACGCGTTTTTCAGCTTCCCGTTAGTGGCTTGACCTCGAGCCTATCCGAGAAAAGCTTAGTTTGTTGACAAAGCCGGTGTAGATGAGCCGCAGAGCACATGGTACTCAGGAGCCTGAGTCTGAAACTTAATGGTGAATGGATTTTCCGTCCGCAGAGCACGTTACATTCGAGGCGGTACAGCGACGGAAGGAGATATGGACGATTCCGGGGGCGCAGGTCACCTGGCGATGTGGGCGGCGTCGCTTAGTCCTTTCAGTTGCTAATCCTTTGCGGAATGTGGAAGAGCTGACATGGTCATGGTCGCCTTTTGAGACGGCCTTGGCCTAACGACGTTCGGTTCCAGCGAACCAAACCAATCTGCTGAGGTGAGCGCTTTTGATTGCGAGTCCTGGTCACGCACTTGGGGTGACCTGCTGGTCGGGGACTGTTGCAGGCTGTACAAGCAAGAATACCATACGGAAGCGTGTCGAATCGTGACAGGGCGGAAGAAAGGGCCGAGGCCAACAAAATAAAACTTGGCTTTTTCCACCGCAGGCCCGGCCCCCCTGACCCTTGCAGCAGCGGCAGGACAGCGGACCAGTGGGAGGCATGCGAGCAGCTCGCCGCGCTGGCCCCCGTTTCGCAATGGCATGTGCCTTTCCTTATTCCAAGTCCTGGGCTCTTTTTGTCGTTGGCACCAAGAGTCACCCCAAGGCTGACCGACGCGCCTTAGCCACAAGCGAGCGTGGCGTTGGCAGGCGGCGAGGGCCCGGGTTGGCAACGGAGGCCGATCCTGGTCACGAGCCAAAGGACAGCGTGTTCGAGTCTGCGGAAAACGAGCGTGCACGCTGGCATCGTTCGAACGCCGCATTTGGTGACATGCAGCCATATCCTTACGTGGCTGGCGCCCATAGCAGCGAGACTGAGCGAGGCGTACGGCCATCGGCAGCATAAGCTGTCCGGCGGAATGGCCTCTGCCACGGACGAGAGAGGATGCAAGGCGAACCAGGACGATACACAGGAGAGAAGGGGGAAGGCGTCTTATGACATGGGAATCCCTGGTGAGGATAATGAGAGGCACGGTACGGAAAGCTCCGTCAGCGCCCTGGATGAACTGGACTGCAGGCACGTAGACGTAGACGTATACAGTAGACCTTCAGGCGCCGAAGCTACTTCACAGTGCCGGCGCCCTCTCTCACCGTACGAGATCCACCGCACCTGCACAGCAACAATCGCAGTTTCAATCCGTAACACCAGGCAGGAGGGTGAGCCGCAAGCCTGGAGTTGCGCGTCATCATCATTCAGCCGCTCCGTCCGCTAGGCGGTTTTGCGCCAACAAACCGATCGCATGGACTTTCGATGAGGTAACCTGGGCATGCGGCAACTCGCTGTGGAGAAAAATTACGTGTTCCTGCGACAACCCTTCTATACCGGCCCAATTAATAAGGCACCTAGCTGAATGCGCCATGAAGCTCTGTTAAGCCCCATCTGTGTGTTCGCCGTTCCCCAGGCCAAAACCCGGACTTGCATTCGGCCATCAAGTCCGTCGAGAATAAACAGGCACTCAGGCGCTATTCTAGACTTGCACCATTGACCGACCCTGTATTGCATTGCACACGCAAGAAATCCCACACGACGCGCGTTGGCTCCGGAGACCTGGCTTGCGTGTGAGGCCGACTATCTGAAGTCTAGGAACCTGCTACGTCAACATGTGCAGCAGGAGCCTACCAAAAGCAGGAACACGATACGTCTGCCTGACTTGGCTTACTGAGAAGTACGTAGGCACAGTGGGGCAACACAGGTACTTTGTAGCCTCTGCCGAGGCCGGTACAGCCCTGTACTCGGCGCAGGAGACACTTGTGGTGCTGCTCCCGGAGGAAACTACTTGGCGATGGGCCTAGACGGCGGGATCGGATTACGAGTGCTCCGTGGCCCTTTCAGGATCCGTCGCGTTCCCTTACACTGTGTCCATGCCGCTGGGAGGAGGCGCCCGGGATAGCAGTTGGCCACAGGAACCTCCTTGCCTGACTGCCGCCGCCCTGACCGTCGCCCGCCCTCTGTCTGCTGGGCGGGCCGGACACGCGGGGTCCGTCATCAGTGGCCCTGGCCGCCTGCCATTCCGAATAGCCCCTGGATCGGCTGCCCGAATCGCACGGCCTACCTACGACCCACACAGATTGCTTTCTGTTACAGTAGACTTACAGTAAGCCGGCATGGTGCAGACCTAGTTCTCGTCTCGCAGCGACGCGGTCCGTACTCCCCAGTACTCTCCTGCAGCAGGTACATCTGCCACGACGACCTCATCTACCGCCGTCTGCTTTTGTTCGCCGCGACTCTTTTGTTCGCCGCGTTGCCATCCACCTCCTCCCATCCCCTTCGTCACCTCTGTTACACATGCTAGCTCTTTCGTCGCCCGGTCCTCGGACTGCGAGAAGCGTCTCACAACCGTCTACGACAGCCCGACACGCTCCTTCGCACGCCACACTTACGCACACCCACCACTTGTACCTTGTCTCCCACCGGCGCCCAATCGCCTAGCCTCCCCGTCATTGACCCTCCACGTTTCCATGCCTAGGGCTGCAGCCATCATCAACAGCCTGCTCCTCGTTTGCTCCGGATCTCGCGTCGGCCTCGACCGCTCGCCGCTCCCTGCCTAGCAAAGGCTGCTAGCAGGCAAAAGGCCGAATCCTTTGGGCACCATCTCGTCCCTTCCGCTCCCGTCTCTTCCCCCGTGCGTCATGCTCATGTCGCCTGCGCTTCGATGACGAACCACCCACGATGACACTGTCCTCAACTGCCGTATACTGCCCCCTTGTTTGACCCATTCCAAGGACGGCTTACATGTTTTGCACCATTACGACGCCTGTCCCGCAGTCATGGACAAGTCATCCGCACTGGTCGATGCTGCTCGAGGCGCCTCCACCCAAGCGTCCTCCGACGACACGACACGCCTCCCAGCAGCTGCTTCTTCCGAAATCCCTATGCCCTCCTCGCACGCTACCGCAAAAAGCGGTCACACGCCAAAGCAATCTTCGGCCGTCAACTCCCTGCATCGCTCTCCCGCGTCCTCGCGAGACACCTCTCCCGCCCGCAACCCTCACAAAAGATCATCGACCCAGACTCTCGCCACCGCCAGTCGCTCGCGCACAAATAGCCAGCTGGAATTGAGTCCCTCCCGCCAGCTCAAGACCGTTTACGCAGAAACGTCCGCGACGTCCCGACCACTGTCTTCAACCGCGACCCCGAGCCTGCGCCCCGTCCCCAAGGACTCCCAGAACCAAGGATCGGTGCCTCAGAAAGCTACTGCTGTCCAAGATCTCAAAGACAGCTATCGCTGGCCTGTGTCTCCTCGTCTGCGATCGCCTCCACCGCAATTATCCAAGCCCAATATCACACCTGTGCGACGCGCCGAGCACGATCCCCCCCTGATCAGCATTCAGCGCCCAGGCTCGTTGCCGCTGCCCCCCGAGGCGCTACAACCTACAGTCGACAACGACTCCGATGACTCACAAATGCAGGCAGGCCACCGAACTCCCCTTCGCGGCCCGTTGGAGACCGTGCAGGAGGTCAGCCAAAACAATTCTCCCGCACACGCGGCCAATGCCTCGTTACTAGAGCATGTCAAGGAAAAGTTCGTCGGCACGGATGGCCAATCCGATGGCGCTCTGAGTGACAGCGGCCGGACCTCCAAGTCCAAGCACATCACCATGCCTGGGCCGCTCAGTGTTGCCGAGCCTGGCGGACCCAGGGCTGAGTCTCGACGACCATCTTCAGCACCGCCGCCTCTAGCCCTTGTCTCGCGACAGTCTAGCGCCCTGTCAACCAGGCAGGTCAAGCCCAAGTCAGAAGGATCGACTCAGAATATGACTGTTGAAACGGAAACGGTCCCCAGCGTGCCTCAAGTGGCTTTGGCATCGGGAACAAAGTTGGAAGGCGCCAACGGCAGTCTCAAGGCCAAACCCAGAGCAGAAACCATCAGACCCAAGAAGGACAAAAAAAACCGTTCGAAAACAACCCCAAGTCAATACGGGTACCGGTAGGTTGCATTACGAGAATTTATGGCGATCCTCCAAAGGCTTGCGAGCTTACCAGACACGTTTCGATCGCAGGTTCTTCAAAAGCCGACAACTTCGAAGCCAAAATCGCCAGTGCCGTTGACGAGGCCAACACATCGGATTCAGAGGAAACGTTTGTATACGACTCCAATCCTCCGGACAATACCGAACGATCGAATCGCCGCTTTCATTCTCGGACACCTAGTGCAACTTCCATGGCAAGCCAGGCTGACCGGGCAAACTTACGGTCTATCTACGGGGTTATGGAAGGCGTGGGTCATGGCCATGGACCGGCGCCGAAGAAGAGCATGAAGTTTGTCAACACATTCGGTGGTGGAAATGCGAGCGATAGCCTGACCCCTGGAGATGAAGACGGAAAGGGAACCGGTCGAAGCACAGGTGGCTCCACTCGCAGAACTCTTCGCCATCATCACCACATCGGCAGATGGGGTTGGCAACCGGGCAACGGCCACGCGTCTCTATTCGACACCGAGTCGCCCTTCCCAAATGCGGCCAAATCCAAGCTTGGGGGCAGCAATTCGTGCAACCCGTCTGGCTCCACAAGCCCTAGAGCCTTGCACTCCGCGCGCAGCCACTTGAGCTCCAAGCGATCTGCGATGCAAATGTCCTCCAGCTACGACCTCGATGACACTACCGGCGTCGACGATGAGCGGACTCCGCTGGTCGAGACCGGGCGGTCTTTGCGGACCAACCGAAGCAGGCGCGGACCACATAATTTACGCCAGGCCGAGTCGCAAACCTACACAAAACGCTTTTCGTATCTTAACCGGTTTGCTGCTTGTTTGGTTCTAACGATGATGCTTCTCTTGGTCATTACTGCTGCCATCGGCTTCATGTTTGCCACCTCGCAGCTGATCACGGGCATCGAGCTGGTTTCCATCGGTAACGTCGTCACGAGCGAGCAAATGCTCATGTTCGACGTCACCATCAAGGCTCACAACCCGAACATCGTGGTGGTAACCATGGATCATGCCAATCTTGAAATCTTTGCCAAATCCGAGTTCGCGGACCCGGATTTATTCTTGTGGGGGCATCGTGCTGGACCTGTTAGACTGCATGCCGGAGACGACCCTCACAATAATGTGCCCTCGCGGCCCGAAACAATGGGCGATGATGATGAGAACGATACAAGACCGAATACCCTACTTGGCCGAGTTACAGTGTTTGACAGCCCTTTGATATTTGAAGGCTCTTTGTTTCACCAGGGAAGCTCATCATCGACAGGGGAACTACAACTTTCCAATCCCGGGAATAACTCGGTCGGTGACTCAGAGAGGTGGCTTCGCATCTATCAAAGCGAGTTCGACCTGATTGTCAAAGGCGTCGTCAAATACAGCTTATCGTTGAGTGCCCACGTACGCAGTGCGACTGTTTCCGGCCGAACCACGGTGAAGCCGAACTCTGCCAACAATCATCTCTGAAGCCCAACACAGTCGCGATTGCCCTATGACAGCAAAATTCTCACATGTGGTAATTAATCGCAGACCACAAATCTTTTTTGGTACTTGCTTTTTGTACATCGACAGCGTGTATGACATCCTAACTACCCTGGCGTTGGTTTCGCATGACCGGCGATCGGAGCATTAGAACACCGCGGCGGTTGCGCACGCGAATCACTTACTTCGTATTGCTACTTTCTTGCAACACTCTTTTACCATGAGCTTAGATGACGGCTGAAGCCTCATCAAAGATAGACTATCCTGGCTCACGACAAATCGCCTTTCGAAGATCTCCTTGTTACTAATCTCGTAGCTTGGAGTTGAAAGGTGAGACTGGCAAAATAGGGATTGAAAAAAAAACACAAAAGGTGGGCATAATGTCCTGATTCATTTTTTTCTTTTGTCTCTTATCGCAAGGTCGAGCAAGACTGTGGGTGGGCTTGGAGCTTCAAAAGGGAAAAGCCTACACCACCATGAACCCGTGACTGCCGGGGCTGGCTTACAGAAAGCGTCGAGAACGCTGGACGTCAGAGGGATTGGCCTCCGGAACCGCGGAGGAATGCCATCATGAATGTCGTATAGGTGTCAATGACGACAAGGAGTAAGTGGACAACAGGGGAGCGCGAAGGCAGAAGTCTGAACACATGTACACAACCAGTCATGTATGTGCGTCGACCAAGCCAAGGCGTCTCAAACTAGATTTGTGAAAATATTGGGTATCGCCAATAGCTCCTGATGAGTGAAGACGAAGCACAATGGCTCCGAGATGCGCTCCGTTTCGTCCTGCGATGAAAAAGAAACGCCGCCCAATCCCAATATACAGAACACAAAACATCGTAATTTGATCCAGGAAAACCGAATTGATATCAACTGATAATAAAAGGTCAGCTGTTATGCCAATGAGCCGCGCCTCAGCAATTGATGAGGCATCAACTCCGGAAATGATAACACCTCCCCAACAACCAGTGTAGGAGCGAAAAGGTTGTTGGCGTAACGCATGAAAGCATGGTTAGGAAAAATGAATACCCTCCTCGTTAAAGGCAAAAAGCAGGCGGAGAAAGTCATTCTCGTCGCACTTGCCGGCGCGCTTGTCCGCCAGCTGCGTCACGTCCTCGAGAACCTTGCGGATTTTTTCGCGAACCAGTTGAGTCAATTTAGTCTTTTGACGCTTGCTTTTGGTTCTGGGAGCAGTAGGAGTGGCGCTTGGCGCGTCTTTGAAGAAAGCCGGGGCCTCGTCTTCGTCGACGTCCATGTAGTCAGCATCGACGGCCATATCACCTTCGACTTCCTGGTCATCATCGCCATCATCTTCAATCGAGCTTTCATCTACGAGCACACCATTCATGGCGCACCAGGTCCGGTAGTTCCGTTCGACCATTGCGAGCACGTCTTTGGTACCTAGCCAACTGGCGCGCAGGGTCTTGTTCTTGCGGACGAAACAAACGCGTAGTACACCGTCCCACTCATCCCAACTGACATTAGGACGATCTCTGCCCGTCTTGGGCTCGATGCGAACGACCGAAGACTCGACTTGCGGGGGGGGTTTGAAGTTATTCTTGCCGACCTTCATGACGTGGGTGATTTTGGCCCAAAACTGGGCGTTCACCGACAGTCTGCAGTATAGACTATCGCTTGGGCGGGCCGTGAGGCGGAGGGCGAATTCGCGCTGAAACATGAGAATCGAGGTACGCGGGGGGTTAGGCATAGAAAGTAGTTTGAATACGAGGGGAGAGGAGATCTGGCGCAGGGGTCAATATGAAGCACAATGTTGATAGTATCCATCGCACTAGAAATAGTACCTGATAGGGGGTATTCGAAATACAAACATCAAATGAAGGAAGCTCTGTCTTGATTATATCTCCCAATATCATCTCCAGCTTGCGCTGTTCGGGCTTCCCTTGCACGCGCTTGGTAACCTCGGCCGCCATTCGAGGGTCTAATTCGACGCAGATGCACTTCTTCGACTTTTCGAGTATGCGCACAGTCAAATTTCCCGTACCAGGGCCGACCTCAAGTACGGTGTCAGTAGGTTTCAGATATGCCTTGTCGACGATGGCATCGGATACACCGGGGTTTTTGAGAATATGTTGTCCGACATTGGTGTTGAATTTGAAGACGTTGGTTTTGCAGACGCCTGAGCCGCTGTTCTTGCTTCCACTTGAACGCTGGTAAGGAGTGCTAGAGGCGCTGCCGCGCTTGATGGATTTGGTCTTCGCCATGAAGACGATCGGTTTCGCATAACGACGCGATCAATAAGCCAGATGTGGTGATACGAGAGTCTTAACGAGGGCGCTGGCCCATTCAAGTTGATGGGAAACTTTTCTGCAGCATTTGGCGTTTATCGATATAGGGTAAGAAATATGATTAATCAAGCGATGGCTCTTAGCCAAAGCTCGGATTGAAGGCCCTCCACCTAGCTTCTTCAATTATTATCGCCTGCGAACCATCGATTCACGATGACATCGCGGCGGGATTTCCTCAGTCAACCGGCACCTGAAAACTACGTTGCTGGTCTCGGTCGAGGTGCAACAGGCTTCACCACAAGATCCGATCTTGGCCCGGCGCGCGATGGACCGAGCGAAGATCAGATCAAGGAGGCACTTGCCAAACGGGCTGCGCAGCTAGGACTTGCGCATGACGGCAAGGATGGAAAAAGAGGGAAGAACGATGAGGCCGATGACGACGACGAAGCTCGATACCAAGATCCGGATAACGAAGTTGGTCTTTTCGCCGGCGGCGTTTACGACAAGGACGATGAGGAAGCAGACCGCATATGGGAATGGGTCGATGAGCGCATGGATCGGAGGAAACGACAACGCGAAGAGAGGGAGAACGCCGAGCGCGAAGAATACGAGCGTAACAACCCTAAAATCCAGAAACAGTTTACAGATCTGAAACGTGCGTTGTCTACCGTCACCGATGACGAATGGGCGAACCTGCCCGAGGTGGGAGACCTGACGGGCAAGAACAGACGTAGCAAGCAGACTTTGCGCCAGAGGTTCTATGCGGTGCCCGATAGCGTACTTGCGGCAGCACGAGGCTCGACGGAGATGGGCACGACGGTCACTGACGACGGGGCTCCGTCGACGGGGGCAGACGCGAGCGACGGCACCATGACCAACTTTGCCGAAATCGGAGCAGCTCGGGACAAGGTTCTCAAGTCGAGGTTGGAGCAGGCGTCGCAAAGTACAGGCGTGGACACGGGCAGCGCGACCAGCATCGATCCCCAGGGGTACATTACCAGCCTTAACAAGATGCAAATGAACGGTGCACAGGCACAAATAGGCGATATCAACCGTGTACGAGAGCTTCTTCAGTCGGTTGTCAAAACGAATCCGAACAACGCTCTCGGGTGGATTGCCGCTGCTCGACTGGAAGAGTTGGCCGGCAAGGTGGTCGCGGCACGCAAGACAATCGACAAGGGATGTGCGCAATGCACCAAAAGCGAAGGCGCATGGCTTGAAAACATTCGGCTCAACCACGAATCTGCGAATGCAAAAATCATCGCTCGAAGAGCCATCGAGTCGAACCCTCGATCGGTGCGACTATGGGTGGAGGCCATGAAGCTGGAAGAAATTGCAAGTAACAAGAAACGCGTTGTTCGCCAGGCTCTCGATCACCTCCCAGAATCAGAAGCTCTGTGGAAAGAAGCTGTAAATCTGGAGGAGGATCCCAACGACGCAAAACTCATGTTGGCCAAGGCAACGGATTTGATCCCCTTGTCTGTGGATTTATGGCTGGCGCTTGCCCGGCTGGAGACACCGGAGAATGCGCAAAAGGTGCTCAACAAAGCGCGAAAAGCCGCACCGACCTCGTACGAGATTTGGATTGCCGCGGCGCGACTGCAAGAACAGCTAGGCCAGGGAGAAAAAGTCAATGTCATGAAGCGAGCTGTCAACCTGCTCTCGAAGACCAATGCGATGCCGACTCGCGAGGAATGGATCGCAGAGGCCGAAAAGTGCGAAGAAGAAGGAGCTTTGATAACGTGCAGAAATATTGTCCGTGAGACATTGGGCTGGAACATGGACGAAAATGAAGCGCGTAAAGACGTGTGGAACGAAGACGCCAGAGCCAGCATCAACCGCAGCAAGTATGAAACAGCCAGAGCCATCTACTCCTGTATCCTGCGCGTGTTCAGCCAGAGCCAGTCGACCTGGATGGCCGCCGCCGATTTGGAAAGAAACCACGGAACACGAGATTCCCTATGGCAGTTGTTGGACAAGGCAGTGAGTGCGTGTCCTCATAACGAAGCACTGTGGATCATGCTGGCCAGGGACAAGCTTCAGGCTGGAGAGATCGACGGGGCTCGACTGGTGTTGAAGCGCGCCTTTGAGCACAACCAGAATAATGAAGACATCTGGCTGGCGGCCGTGAAGCTCGAGTCGGAAAACGGGGATATTCAGGAGGCTCGACGCCTGCTTGAGCTGGCGCGAAGGCTGGCTCCGACGGACCGCGTGTGGATGAAAGGAGTGGTCATCGAGCGAGTGCAGGGAGAGGATGAGGCCGCGCTCGACATGGTCATTCACGCGCTCCAGCTCTTTCCGGCGTCGGCCAAGCTGTGGATGCTCAAAGGCCATATCTATGAAGACCTGGAAAAACAGGCCCAGGCACGCGAGGCATACGCCACGGCGGTTAAGGCGGTACCTAACTCGGTGCCCCTGTGGCTGCTCTACGCGCGGTTGGAGGAGCAGTCCGGCATGGTAGTCAAGGCCCGCTCGATCCTGGACCGGGCGCGGCTGGCGGTGCCGAAAAATGCCGAGCTGTGGTGCGAGTCGGTACGGCTGGAGCGGCGGGCAGGCAACATGGCACAAGCCAAGTCGATGATGGCACGCGCACAGCACGAGGTGCCCAAGAGCGGCCTCCTCTGGGTCGAACAGATCTGGCACTTGGAGCCGCGGACGCACCGTAAGCCGCGCAGCCTCGAGGCCATCAAGAAGATAGAGCGCGATGCCGTATTGTTCGTCGGCGTGGCGCGCATCTTTTGGTCCGACCGCAAGCTCGATAAGGCCCAGAACTGGTTCGAGAAGGCCCTCGTCCTCGACCCGGACCAAGGCGACAGCTGGGCCTGGTACTATCGTTTTCTCTGCCAGCACGGCACCGATGCAAAACGCGAGGAAGTCGTTTCCAAATGCCTTCTCAACGGGCCGCGCCACGGTGAGGTGTGGCAATCCGTAGCTAAGAGCCCCAAAAATGCGCGGAAAGGGACTGAAGAGATTTTGAAACTGGTTGCAGCTGAGCTGCAACCCTGAGGCACAAGCTCCAGAGGAGCCGAGAGTTTTCAAACACGGCTTTTTACAAAAAAAAGCTTGGAGGGACGTTGGCGGCTTTAGACATGAAGGCGAGTCGATGACGGCCGGGGAGCACCAGCAAGCAGGCAGGCAAAATTGCCTGCCTGTTTTCGCGAAATGGGGTTTTCAGAAATACCATTTTATCCATGCAGTCTTTGTCACGGCAATATCGGTTACGTCACTGAAGTTGATTGCAAAGTTTTTGGCTGGCGAAGCCAGACAGACGACGGGAAGAAAGGGCCCGAACACCGGATCTTGAATCTACGGCAAATTCTCTCTTATCGCTCTTGCACCCTCTCCTCGCGGTCTGCCACAGGCACCTGCATGTTCGGCAAGGGGTCAAAGGGGTCATGACACGGGATCGGCGGAGCTGACAGATAGTATGGCACGCTCTGCACAACCGAGCGAGCGCACTCAAGGGGGGCGAATTCATGTCGGCCATCGCATTTACTTGCTGTTGCTGCTGCCACCGCCGAACCAGTTGGAAATACCACCTTTGGCCTTGGCGGTGCCGTCCTCGACTTTTTGGTCGAACTTGTCGACGGCCTTTAAGGCTTCTGCCTTGGCATCTTTGGCATAAGCTTCAGCGTTGCTCTTGAGCCTCGACGCCTGCTTATCCGCCTCACTCAACTGAATCAGCAAGAAGCGCAGTCAGCACAGAAACGAGGATGTAGGATTCACAGGTATCGACTTAGAACAGTTCAGAGGTGAAGAAAGACCTACGGCCTTGTCGACTCTGGAGCCAGCTTCAGCGCCGACGCCCTTAAGGTCTTTCTCTTGGTTGGGAGAACTGCCCGGAAGGTGAGATTTGATGCTGGCAGAGGCACGGTGGACATCGCCTGAAGAGCGATGGTCAGCTTCTGCACCTGGATACGTTCTTCCCTCTGCTTCGCCTATAGATGACAATGGAGAAAAGAAGAGCAAAACAAACTTTCAAATTTGTTCTCGGCTGCCTTGGCGTTACCTCCAGCGCTGTACAGGTAGTAACCAAGGCCGCTGACAGCAGCGGCACCGATGATAAGAGGCATGTGCGATCTCGACATGGTTAAACGATGATGCGACTGAGCGTAGACCGGTCCAGAGGGTGGCAGAGCGGCTACATACAGATGAAGAGCGCGGACGGGTGTGGGAATATTGCGTCAGAAAGTCAGAGAAGGAGAGGGAGAGCGAGGGGCAGACGAGGCAGGTACGGTAGGAGGTAGAAAAGAGAGACGGCGAGAGAGGTGCGGAGGTGATACAAGCGGGCTGTTACTGCAGGCACGGGTAATGAGTTAGATACTGGTAACCGCTAGACGCATTCCGTCACGCCTGGTATCCTAGTCAATAATATCACGGATCTGCTAAAGTGCATGTACATTATACCCCCTAGGCAAAAAGAGCCTGAGTGTCAGAATCCAGATTGGTTGACAGCCATGACGTAGTTCGTATTATAACTACATATGGGTGTCAAAAGATGCGACAAGCCGGCTGCTCAAGGTGCTTTCTGTTACTGCACTAAGCCAGGCTTCGCTCTAGACACGAGTCGCCGCCAGTCAGCGGCGGCGACAGTCCGCTCGTTATGAACTGCACAGCTTTTAACCGTGTCGTGTCGTTTCTGTGTGCCGGCCTCGGCGAGGGGTCGGCAGAGAAGCTGGCCGTTTATCATCCAGCGGCCAAGACGGAGGCTACGTCATCGAAGCCTATTATTCCGACGGCTCAGCTCTTGCCTACAGCCTAGGTGCGGGTCCGATCTTTGACGTTGGCGCCCAGACAAACTCGCATGGCGCTCCGGGGACCGCATCCGGGGCTTCATTGCCTGAAGACCAACGCGAGCCCGCGCCCGCTTGGGCAAATCATACACGGCGGGCACTGACTCCGGCTGCGGCGCTGCCAGCGTTGCTTTGTCCAGTGGTTGGGAGGGCCCTTGAAGGATCAGCGACCGGCGCACGCTGCCTTCCGTACCTAATAACCCCATCAACCCCGGCTGGTTCCAGACGTCCCCGCGTTACTGCGCCTACGTGCCGCACCTGAATATGTATCGGTACTTTGGCTGGCTCTCTTGGTTCCTTCGGCCTGGCCCGTGGGCCTTGCCGACTCGCCCATGCCTCTTCGACTTGCCTCACGTCCGGCTGCTGCTCCTCCTGTGCCGTTTGTATCGTCATCATCCCCCGATAGCCATCGCCTGTCTTTAATAACTGCCGTTTTGTCCCTCAACACGTACCGCACCTTGTCCCCCGCCCGGTGTTCCTCCGGCCACGCTGTCGTCCTGGCCGTGAGCGCTCACCACAGCTTTCTAATCATCTTCGCCATGCACACCCCCCAGCGCTGGTCATGTTGAAGGTGCGGACGTCTCATCGTGTCGCGGGCTTTAAGCCGGCCGACTACGACCACGCAATTGACCTCGTCAACCATGATGAGTCTCAGCCGTCCCGCCCACCCAGCTTGGCCGCCGGCTGTAGTACGGCCTCGTCCGCAACGCCACCGACGTTGCTAGCTAACAAAACGCAACCCGCGTCGGCGGTTGATGACCTCGCCGCCGAGGAGGCGACATATCTACCATTGGGGAAGCATCATGAGTCCGCGAAAGAGCCAGGGTCGGCCGGGCCGTCGCACGAACTCGATAAACCGTTGATCGAGGTACAAGGTATGCGGATGTCGTGGCTCGTCTCCATGGTTTTGCTGACGTCGTCTTTGCCCCAGCGCCGACACCAGACGCATTCTATCCCCGCGGTCCCTATCGTATCGTCCCAAAGCGGCCTCGGGATATGCGAGAGACGGCAATTGACATCCTCTACGAAAATGAGAGAGGCGGTTTGTTGTGCGGCACCGGCCTCTTTTCTTCCAAGGCCCTCGGTGGGCTCGATCCTCCCGCTTGGAGTATATATATCCCCCCCACCCCCCGGGGGCACAGAAGCTGCCGGCCCTGCAGGCCCCGCCGTCAAAATGAGGCTGACTGTTTATGCAGCCAACGCCTATCACAACGCCTCGCCGACGAGCATTTACACAGCACAGGTTCCGGACCCGTCTTGGGAATGGCTTTGGCCCGAATGGCGAATCAATCACCAGGACGGCATGGATAAGGGCGGATGGGAATATTCCTTTGCTTTTTCCAAAAAGTTCTCGTGGCACGGACCTAAGTGGTGGAACTCTTTTGTACGCCGGCGAGCTTGGATACGAAAGAGGGCCAAGAAAAAGCTTCAAGACGCGACGACCAATCTTTATACTCTCAACAGCGACTACTTTGTCATTCACCCTTCTTCGCATCGCAGCCGACTATCCAACGGAAGCTTTGGCAGCAGCCGCATGCCCAGCAGGTCAAACCTATCTCAGCTTTCCAAGTCTGACCAGGATGAGTTAGTGGTTGTGATGCCAGTCATTGACAACATGAAAGCTCTATTGCGGACCTTGCGCCTGGCCCGAATAGACCGCGAGAAGAAAGAAGTCGTAGAAAACTATCTCGACCACGGGACGGACCTCTCGGCGTTGCAGGAGGAAATGCACGAGATCATGTCATTATTTATTTTCCAAGCCTCGCGGAAGCAGTTGCTCGGTCGCTTGTTGCGAGAACACGACGAAACAGTCCAACGGCTAGAAACAAGTGTCGATGAAAACGTCGCAGCACTCCAAGAACGCAAGAATGCCTTGGATGCGGCCGTCAAGCATGCCGGCGAAGAAGTGAGGAAGCTCGCCTTTTGGAGCGACGTCAAGCAAATGGCAGAAAATGGTGAACTGAGACTCGCTCGACTCCGAGCAAGGTTGGTATGATGCGAATCAGGGCCTGGACCGCAGCGGTCCGATGCAGTCCATTAAAGGCAAACTGCCGGCTTCATGACATGTGAAATTCCGGAACCGAAATATGAAGGCTGACTCTGGGCATTGCTAGCGATGCGTTTGTTTTGTTGTCCTACGCTCAGAAAATATGGATGAAGAGCATTTTTGGTTCCGTTCAATGGAGTTTGGTCGGAATTTGTATTGCTCCTCTGCTTTTTTTCGTCGCTTTTACTTCACTTTTAGCACGTTCAATGAGTGAAGAAAGAGTTGAGGCAGGATATGTCATTACTGAATTTGTGGAGACATTCGATGCTGTCCAGGGTGAAACGAGGCATTGACAAAGGTAGTCGATACAGCACCGTCCCGCAAATTTTCATTGTATAAACGAGCCACGTGAAATTTTAAATTGATATTTTTTTATCTTAGTTTAAAAAAAGAGACTTCCTCGAACCAGGTCTTTCACTACATCCATCGTCGTAAACGCATTCTATCATGGTAAGCAAGGGACTCAGTGGCTACTTGCAGGGCGAGTACTCGGTTGGTAGTGATTCTAGCCAATAATGGCCGGGGGCATGATAGATATTATCACGTAGTGTAGCTATATTATCGATAAGCGCCAGCATTGATAAGTCTTTTTTCCCTTAGTCTAGAGATTTACACTCAGCATAGCCTCGCCTCGCGGCAACGACCGCATCTAGAATGCACTCGTTGTGGTCGCCTCTGAAGCGGCATGCTTCGGGGCGCGTCATCTATTACCGAGTTTCTGCTGCATGGGTGCGCTCGAAGTCGAGACGGCCAAATCGTGATCCTCTATGGCGCGAGCAGCCTAGATCTAATGAAGATTTCACCTCAGGATGGGCTCCTCGACCTTCTCCGCAGCGTGACCAGACTGTTTCGGTCACCAAAACCCTCCTTCCTACGAATAGCGGGCCTTCCAACTCTACTTGGAAACCTCCGCGGCATGAATCGAGTATTCTGGATAATTCACCGCCTTCCTCATACTCAGACCCTTCGTCGTCTCGAGCTTCTCAAGTCTCCCCGCAGCATGAGCCGACTTACTTAGATTCGCGGACATTCCTGTCTGAAGACTCCTCATCATCATCGGCTGATCGAGACTCCCCGTTCCGTCAATGGAATGACCCAAAAAAGCAGGCTAACTCACCCCCAGACAGCACGCCATCGTGGGCTGCTCGACTCCTTCCGGGGCACGAGTGGACCAAATCAGATGGAGAGGCTGCCTCAACCAGACGTTCCGATCAGAATATTTTTCAGAGGGCTCGCGCAAGAACTACAGTCCACTTGACCCTTGGCGCCCGAAGGGCCGGACAAGAAAGATGCCACCTTCGGAAACAAGCAATCGTCGCGACGTGTGGAACTCGCCCAAACCTGAAGGGCGGCCGCCGGCCGAAGTTGGGAGGCCAACTGAAGCCCAACGGGCGAAAGCTGAACGGAACCGTCTCTTCCGGAACGCCTTCAGAGAACAGTCTCATGAAATCGACGCCGCCGTTACGCGCAAGCTTTCTTCGCCTTTTGTGCCCACAATCCGAAACTACCCATTCGAATCGGCCACCCGACAAAACTTAGCCGAGGCACGCAGAGCCGCCAGGGTGCAAGTTGCGTTTGATATCCTCGAGCACTACTTGGCCTTTAAACAGTACCACTGGTCTGAAGTTCAGAGCCTGCTGAAGCGCATGACGCCTCAGTTAAAGAACTTACCCCCTATGGCGGCTCTGCGAATTGTCATGCCAGCATCCATGGAGATGGATCTCAAGGGCGAGACACTTGAGGTTTTCAACTCTGTCACTAGACTCGTCGAAAAAATACGCATCGGAGTTGACAACAAGAACCCGTCAGCCATTGTCATTCGAGGCCAAGCCTCGGTTCTCGCCAAGGCAGCCGAGTCGCTTATTGATTCCTACAAAGACGTCAAGGTCTTTCAGCTGGGTGAAGTAGGGGCAACCGACTACCAGACGAAGCTCCTGTGGCCCATTATTGAGAAAGCCCCCTTTCGAGGCGACATAGTGCCAATGTCGGAAAGCGAGACACTCTGGGTACACGAGGAGCCTAAGCCGTACTGGATAACTACGCCCTATGAGAGTACACCTAAGCCAGAACGCTGGACGGGCCCAAAGCTACTCGATTACGTCACGATTCTGGTATCTGGTCGCCTCAAGCCACACTTGGCCGTTCCATTCTACGGAAAAGAGTCCAGGCTTGTCGATACTACTGGCGTCAGGGTCGGCCTCTTACTCGAAGTTCTTGAGGATCGCACGACGAAAAGGTTTCTAACGCCACGCATTCTGCAACTCGCATTGGGCTTCATGACTCAGCAAGGTGGTTATCGGGCCTCGGCCGAGAGACTGTTCAGATACGCCGAGGAAGTAGGTGTTCCGATTGACGTAGAAGTATTCAATATCATGCTAGCAGGTTATGTAACCAAGAAAGACGGCGGCTTCTTCTATCATACCCTTAAAAGATGGAGATGCGCCTCCATTACGCAAACATTCGGACATGGATGCACTTCTTGACCTTGACCCAGCAAGACAAGAAGAGAATGGAACTCGTTGGTACCATGAACAAGCTTGGCCTCCTGGCCGTCCAATCCAATCGTCGGGCTGTCGCTGAAGTCATGACCGGACTCGAGGCTCACCGGGCCTTTTCAGCAGGCAAGACGGTGGATCAATTTTTAGCGCAACAAACCAGGAAACTTGGCCCAGACTGGCTCGGTGTCTCTGCATTGAATAGCATTTTGAAGGAATTTTTCCGATTTCATGACAAATACCATGAGAAATTTGAAGATTTCAAGCCACTGCTTGACGATAGGCCATCGGACCTGCCTAAGATTACCACCGAGACCATCAATATTATACTAGACAATTGCTGCAGCACGCGAGACTGGCCTACTGCCTTGTGGGCCCTCGACCGCATGGAGCTTTTCGGCGTCGAGCCGGACGAGCATACGTACCAGCTTCTCGTGATTCTATCTTGCAACGCGCGATCGCCGGCCTGTCTCGGCGTTGTCTTCTTCTACGGCTGCCTTGAACGCAAACTGAGACGGTACGCACGACTGACGCTTCAGAAGGTACTCCTGCGCAAGCACCCGCAGGAATTCTGGAACGAAGTCCAACCAAAGCTCTTTTCCCGCGAAATGGCAGAGATGCTGGAAAAAAATCCGGCGGATATTCGGACGGGTGCCGTATCGGCGGCGGAATGGGCCATACTTTCGGTCTGCGACAATTACATGCCCGATTCCAGCCTCGTCATGTCACTCGGAAAAGCTTTTCATGACTTGGACCGGCCGTTCCACCGGGCTCGAATGGGAGCCTACTACACTGCAGACGCGTCCGAACAGGATAGTGACTTCTGCATCCATCTCAACGACAGTCTTGGCCAGCGTCCACCCATGGTTGTTCACCTGACCGAGCAGTTTGTGCCAGAGACGATGGTCATGGGAGATTTGGAGGCGCAACAGCGTGCCACGCTTGAAGACGACGAACCCAAATATTCTCCCATGACGGAAGAGTTACCGAGCAAGAGGAAGAAAAGACGTCCGGCCAACGCGCTCGAAGCCCCTTGGGAGCATGCAGACTTCAAACTGGCCGACCTTCCAACCGATGACCTCTTGTCGGAGAACTACCTGTCCAGCAACTGCCCGACGAATGGTCAAGCATCTTGCGACGCACCAGCCGATGAAACTCCCATCGAGAAGCTCCAGGCTGACGACCCCCAGGCCGACAAGTTCTTGACTAGCGACGCCAAGGCTGATCGCATTCGGACCTATGAATTTGACAGTGACGATGACGACCCTCTGGATATTGGACCATCCAACCCGACATCCTAAGCCTTTCTCCTCAACCCGCTAGCGCTTGGCTCGCGATGGAATGGTCAGGCGTGCAGCGCACAGCCGTCGAGATCAAGACTCTGCAGGGACATGGAGTCTATCTGCCTAGCAATTCAATCCATGCGCGGGAGGCGAAGCTGGACAGCCTCGGCGAGGCTTTCTAGTGTGGTTGAGATGGCTTCACTGGCGTAGGCCAAAGAAAGAAACAATAAAGGGGGAATTCCGAGAGAGGAAATACTCAAGGGACAATCCGTCGAAAGAAGGAGAGGCCGTACGATAGAGATTGAGACTGTCGTGCCAAGTTTATTGCGGACAAAGCAGCCGATGGGCTGTCCCGCCAGTCGGCCATGTGCTGGTGTCCGGAACGCACGGTGACTATGGGTTGGTGAACAAGAGAGGGTAGAGAGGAAAGAGGGCGTATTGAGGAGCACACCGATGCTTGTTGTGACACAGATCATGATGTATACCACTATTCGTCTAGTGCCTATCCTGCCTGTCTCCTTGCGCTTCTGTGCATGCTCAAAAGACAGATTATTCGCCCATGGACCGGAGACGTGCGTCAAGGGTGCCGGGCAACAACTGAAATTTGGCATGCATGAGGGAGCGAAAGGATGGTTGAAGACTTTTCTACTTGGCAAAAGACGGCGGAGTGTGGTCGGTGATTTCGCTTCTCTCGCTCGGCTTGACTTGGCTGGCTGCTGGATCAAGCAATTCGTATTTCTTTTTCCCCCTCCAAGTTCCTGATTCCTCCACCGCCTACACCCAAACATCACGGCGCGCATCCAAAGATAAAGATGCCGTCTCTGGCCGCCGTCTCTTCCCTTCGGCTCCGAGTTCCGTTCCGTCTGTCATCCGTTGTCGCCTGGGTCAAGCGTGTTGTCAAATAATGTGCGAGAAGGACAGAGAACAAGCGCAATAAAAAAAGGGAGGGGAGGGGGATAGGGATGGTGATGGGGCAGAGCGTGGACCGGACATGGCCGGGGCGGGGCTCGTTCACCTCAAGTATCTCGTGCGAGGCTAAAGAATCACCTAGTCATCTTCTGCATCGATGAAATCTGATGTCGCCGCCTCATTCGCCACCGCTGACTCCGCAGAAGTCGCCGTGCCTCCCCCGTCAAACTTGGACTGGGCAGGGCCATGGTCAGGTTTTGACTCGGTAGGATCGGAGGCGTCGTGTGCTATCATGGTGGACGGGGAGGGCGCGGAACAGTTTTTGGCGGCAGAGGGGGAGATTGCGGACACTTGACTGACGAGGTACTTATCCTCGTCGGCATTGTCGAACATTTCGGTTTCATCTGAATCCGTAAGCACCTCAGTGCCGTCGCCGAGAAAGATGATTCGGCCTCGGGACCCACCGGCGCCGTAGCCCTTGCGCTTGCTCTCCCCGTCCATCTCGTAGCCACTGTCGCTATCTTCGTAGTTGTGGTGGACACCGGGGCCTCGGAACTCAGCTGAATGAGGAAGGGGTAAGGAGGGGGGGAGGAGAGGGAAAGACAGGCGAGGTCAGCTCAAGCGGTCTACGCCAGGTACGGGTCACGGGCCCAGCTGAACGGGTTGCTGCCGTCAACGGAGCTGGGGCGGGGCCGTACCATATTCTGGTGGAGCGCAGGGACCGTCTCCGTTGGCGACTCTCCTCGCAATCTCCTCTTGCCACTCTGCCTTGGTCTTTCCATTGAGGAAGCCGACAATGACCATGGTCATGTTGTCGCAGCCGACGCCGCCCGTGTCCGAGTTCGAGGCCAGACAGTTGTCCATCATATTCTCGCATATCTTGTCCAAGTCTTGTTTGGCAACGATGCCTCTTCGCACAAACTCGATGACGGCCTGTGAAGATTGGCAGTCCCAGATGCCTGTGCAGGTACCAATAGGCCTTGGTCAGCCGGCCGCTCTATAATCTCTTCCCTAGGAAGCTAAGTCCCCGTCCACGCCTTGTCATGTTGTGCTGGCCGCACTCACCATCACAAGCCAAAATCAGAAACTCGTCCTCATCCGTGAGCTCATGAACTTCGACATCCGGAAAGGCGGTGACAACTTGGTTTTCTGGGGACAAATCGAAGCTCTTCTTGAATTCGAAGTCGCCAATGGCGCGCGACAAAGCCAGATTACCGTTGACTCGGCCAAAGTCAACGAAGCCGCCGGCCGCGACAATTCGATTTTTCTCGACTGAGGGGCAGGAAAGGGCCAGAGTAGGCAATGAGTCAGCAAATCCGGAAGCCGAGGGAGAAAGTTGATCGAGGTCAGACAAACTTTCGAGCTGTGGCTTGTGATCTTGAGACATGGGCTTCGCGCGGCCCTTGATGCCGAGAACGCCCCTTGAGTCGCCCGCATTGGCCTAATGGAGTTCAGCGACGACGAAGGGAAAAGTTTGTCAACTACGGCTGTCCGGTGCCGGGGGTAGCGAGTCTGAGCGGGTCGACTCACGACGTAGAGTTTATTGCCGGCGATCATGCAGACACAGGCGGTGCAGCCAGAAACCTCATCCTCATAGCGGGGATCTGGGCAAGGTATTGGTGGTCAGCCGCAAGCGAGGTTTGCCTCGCGAAGGCCGGACGAGAAACTAGACGGAGTGTGGCCAAGGCAAAAGTAGCTCCGTACCGTTCATGATAGCTCTGTCAGTTGCGAGAAACCCATCCTTGAGGCCTTGCACGTAGTCGCCGGCCTTGAAGCTGTCCTGGTTGAGGATGATGCTGTGTATATTGCGGCCCGCGAAAGTCGCCACGTTTTCGCCGCCGTGGCCATCGAAGACGCCGAAGAAGGAGAGCTTCGAGTGCTCTTCCTTGGACTGTTGGACGGGAAGGTTATCGACATCAAGTATGGCTAGGTGAGCATCCTCCATGCTGATTCGCCAGCCCTGCATGGCAGAAAGGCCGTACAGGAGCCTGTCATCTTCGCCCTTGTCCGAAGTCTGAAGCAGTTGAAGAAAGTCAGCAAAAAGAGACCAGGTATTTTATCAAGGGTATCTATCGAAAGGGCGTCGGGGTGGAGCTAGACGATGACTGAGGGTCTTAAGTTGGTAGAGACTTTGGTCCCTGGTGACTACGTTGAGATGTGTGTAGGGACAGAGAAGCGAGTAGAGAGGGAAGGTCGGAGAGAGTATGCATTGACCGGGAAAACAGAGTAGTCTCGGTGAAAGGGCAGACATGAGTACAGAGGCGACAGAGCCAACAAAGAAGAAATCTCGTGGGCGGATTTTGAGTACGCGGTGCAGGTAGTAGGGAGGCAGATGTAGATTGTGCGTCGAAGGGATTGATGGTTCCAGGAGCACCTTTTCGACGAGGGGCTCGGAGAGGGTTTGGCCCATGGCGGTGGGACGGAGGGTAGCTGAGACGAGCCACCGCGCAGAGGTCGGGGAAGAGATTTAGGGCGGGGTGAGCGGCGGAGGCAGTCGACGCGAGACGAGACAGACGGCGGCGGAAAAGGAGTGCGCACCAGGCGGGCGCAGAGTAGAGGCGGGAGGCAAAAGGGAAGCGAGACCGTCTCGCTGGTTCTCGGGCACGATGGCGGAGGCGGCGGCGGGCGATGCGAGGATGACGAAGACGAGAAAGAGGGGGGGAAGAGGAAGCGTGCGAGCCAGCCAGGCCGAAAGGGCAGGCAATGCAGCGGCGTTGCCGACGCTCCGTGCGAGGAGACAGCGTTCGGGCGAGACGAGAGGCAAGCCGCCACGAGAAGGGGGAGGGCTCGAAGGAAAGGGAGATGGTGAGGCTGCGAGGGGAGGCAACAGACGATGGAGCGCGATGCCGACTGAAGTGGAGAGGTAGAAGAGAGTGAGGAAGAAGAGTGGACGTGGTGGCTGGCCGTGGAAGGAGGATTTTTTTTTGTGCAGGCACAGATCCGATGGAGGTTTTGGAGTGACGAACTTGCTGCTACTGCTGCTGCTGCTGCCAACCGGCACGTTTGTGGCGCCAGCCGCAACATGCTGGGGAGTTAAAGCTGGGGGAGGGCGGGAGGAACAGCTCATAGCGGCACCAGCACACAGGGCGGGCACGTAGCCAAAAAAAAAGCAAAGGACTGGGCCAGCAGCCAGGCGGCGAGCGAGGCGGCGACAACGTGTCGCGTCTACCCGCAAGCAGATGGCTGGCGAGGTCGTCATTCCGCATCTCCAGCTGCGTGGGCAAGTCTTCGTTATAGCAGCAAACAGTGCGACGCGGGACCTGGGCCGCGTGCCCCGAAAGACTACTACGGCCAAAGCACAGGCCAAGTAACACAGTACTGGCCACCGCCTGCGCGCACCTTTCCCCCGCCTCTGCGCCGCGGCCGTCTCGCCGGGTCTTGCTGCGCCAAGGGCCCGGTCTGAAAATGCCCCTACCTGACAACCCTCGTCCCTCCCCAACTTCGGAGACGGCGGAGCCCAAAGCACAGCCGGGCGGGCGGCTTTTCGTCGTCTCGCGCGCGCCGGAGCGCTGGCGATGCCTTGGGCTGCGGGAGGGTAAGGCAGGCAAGGTAACGGCGGTAAGGGTGGCACTTGACGGGGCAGAACGAGAGGCTCGCTGTCAGTCAGCCAAGAAGGGGGGGCCTTTGGATTCTGAGACGCCTGCGCCGGGGAAGACAAGTGCGAGGTTCAGTGTCTGACGCAGGCTTTGCCCGCCGCCGCTCGAGGCCTCTTCGACCCAAGGCATTGGACTCTTCTGCCTTAAAGTTGGCTAGTGGCGATACAGTGAATAATTTGATGGCTGGATCAGTTCATATCCGAGTAAAGTATACCGCATTTGCTGGCCGGCTACGGAGGCGTGTGCCTGATTACGAGGCCCGCCGGCAGCGAAACTCGGGCTAACGTCAACACCGCCATCACCTCCTTTTATCCTCAGACCAAATCGCCCTCGCCCTCACGTCCACACTTTTCTTTCTTCTATTCTCTCGTTTTTGTCTCAACCCTTACATCCCTTCCAAAAAATCCCCCCGGTCCCTACTTTTACCCACGCGTCGCTGTTTTCGGTCTTTGCCGTACGAGCGAATCCTAGCCTAGGCCGAGCCCGCTGCCGAGATACTCCCTCCCAGGCAGCCTACAATGCTTACATACATCCAAGCGCGTCGGCACGCAGGCATAGGCAGTATTTATTGTACTTCAGTTGCAGTTTCGACAACGTTCGTTCTGGCCCCTCGGCCGTAGCCTGACACCTACTCCCGGTCCCCGGCAAAAATACGAGCCTCGCTGGGAGGGACCCAATACCTCCCCTTGAGTGACAGCAAAACTCGGCCTTTTCCGCCCCTCTGCACATCGCTCCGCTGCTCCGACGAATCCTTTCTCTCCCTCGACAGCATTTCAGTCGTATTGAACTCGCCGCTGCCATGCTCCGTTGAGCAGGCACAACAATTCCCCTCCTCCCATACCCGAACCAAGCACTCTTTACCGGATTCATTCACCGAGATGTGTCATCCTTCCTAATATCTCGACTTGTTCCCCAAAGAAAAGAACAAAAATAAAAGACGAGGGAACCGTCCGGCTTTTTCATTCCATGTACTTTGTGCACTCGTGAAATCAACGTCGCTCTGGTATCTTCCAACATCGCCTACCCGCCGGCACATGCCCGTAATAACATCTCAACCCCCTCCCGGGAACCCTCAGAGAAACACCTTGAAGTTTCCGCTGCCCTCAGATGGCGGCTGACCGGAATGCTCTCGCCTCCACGTCGCGCTTCCCCCTCCAGACAGCATCATGTCCTCGCCGTCGTTACGGCCCCGCATCGAGGCGATAGTCGTCGACGGCCCAACCTGCGTCGCCGTCCTAGCCTGCACGTCCCGAACCCATCGGCTGGGTGACAGAGGCTCGGGGCAGAGGGCCGCTTCTTCGACCATGTTGCGGTGCGGGCCGCCCGGTCCGGACCACGGGGCAATCACCCTCCAGTTCTCCGATGAGGCAAAAGATGTCTCCGTTCCGAACTGCTTGCTTCCCACCGACGATTCTGTATCGTACCAATGCCGTGACCCCTCAGGCTTAGGGCTCACCAGCGCCTTATCTGGCCTTCGGGGCTCCGCTATACTATTTTCTCCCGCCTCGCTCTTCGCGATCGTCTCCCAGTTCGACGTGGATCCGTCCTTTCTCGCCTGTGCTCGGTATGTCCCTCCCAGCATGGATGGTAGGGCCGACGAGCTCGATGTCGAGGTAGACTGTAGTCCGAAGCTGCGGCGCCGATAGTGGCCTGGCCTATTATACACTTTTGTTCTCGGAATGTCTACAATCGTCGGCATGGTCATGTCTCGGCCAGGCCTGAAGGTGGTGTGTCTTGCCGAGGACAGCAATTCCGGTGTGGGGAGGATCTGGTGTGTCGACTCGGGATACGTCGCGTCCGAATGGGGCCGCCCAAAGTCGTCGCTTCGTCTCTCCAATGCTCCTTCGTCGCCGTCGACCGTCACCCACGACTGCCGGTCGTCGCCGTCCTCGAAACTGCCGATGCTTCCAGACGTAGCCGTTCCCGCCTCGTCCGTCAGTGGTTGCGATGCCTGCGAGTTGGGCAAACCACGCAGCGTCTCCGACGAACGCCCCCTCAGTGGCAGAGCTGTGGCGTTTATGAATCCCGCAGGTGCCGTCTTGTACGAATCAAGTCTTGTTGGTGAGACCGGCGACGGCCTCGGCGGGTCGCAAATGGACGACTCGGAATCGTCAGATGGTAGGCTCGTCGCCATCGGATGCGAGATTTTGGTCCTGAATTTGTTGGAGAGATAGGTGCGCCGCGCGCGTCTGCGACGTAGGTAGCAGATGAGGAGCATGAGCAGGATGGTGATAAAAATTATGGGAATGATGGTTGCCAAAAGGATCTCGCCGGTGCTGAGATGGCCTGGTTCTGAGTCTATGGAATCGGTGGCTATGGTGTCGGAGCCTGTCGGCATTCGAGTCCGGGAAGACGTGGGCGAGGTTTTCGAAGTGGTGGGCGAAGCCGTCGAACCGTCAACGGCCAGAAAGCGAACGGTGAAAATCTCCCTCTCTTGGAGGCTAGACTTTGTGGACTTGGCCTGGATCGACATCTTGAAGTCGCCCTTGGCAGTCTTGGGGACTTGGCCGGAAATCTTGAGCCCATCCGTCTTCAGCCAGTCCTGAATAGGGCTCGTCGTCACGTCGACCGATACTTGTTGGGCATTTCGGAAGTACTTTGCCAGGTCCAGTTCAAACAAGCTGCCCGGCCGCGCTTCCATGTCGTCGAGAGTTGACTCAAACAGACCAGAGGCAACGTGAAGGACGACGAGAACATTCAAGGTGTCGGAAAAGGGATCGTCGAAGCTGATTGTAAAGTTGGTCGAGTGATCGCCCGAGCCCGGCGTTCCCTTGAGTTTGAGCGTCTTTGGGTCCAGCGTGAGCCAGTGTGGGAGGGAGCTGACGGTCACACTTAGGTCGCCGGGTGCAACGAATTGGCCGTCGAGCTGCACCGCATTCTCCAGGCCGCCATACTCGAGCTCAGAGCCCCAGCTTGCGTTGAGCGAGATGATGGGATGATTCGTCGTCAGCTTGTGGCTCCCCACGACAATGGAGAATGACAGCGATGAGGCGGCAAAGCCGACAATGTCTGAGGCGACGAGGCGAAAGTCAAAGGCCTGCGGCGGCTGGACGAGTGATTTGAAAGGAGGTGTCCTCCCCGCAAAGGCCAGCGTTGGCGCATTGAATGACACCCATGCGGGCAAAGGGCTGCCGTCGCCCGAGGTGGCGTAGTAGTTGTACCCCTGTTCTCCAAACGTCTTGGGATCGAACATAAACTTGAAGTCGGTCGAGGGATAGGAGAGGACGGACGAGGGCGCCGAGAATTTTCCAAAAGACTCGATCTGGTCCGTCATGTGTATGCGGACCGTGGGCGGCGCGCTTCGAGCCACGACGAGGGTGGCCTTGTTGGTCGTCGAGCCGTGGTCGTCAGTAGCAATGATCTCGAACTCCTGACCCACCACGTCGCCCGGTGGCAGGTCGGAGTCCCTGGGCGTGCCATATAGCCGCCGTTGGCTGCTTTCCATGGACAGCCATTCGGGATGCCGTCCCAAGGAGTAAGTCAGGCGCTTGGAGCTCGAAGCGAAGGTCGAGGGCGGTAGGGTGTAAGCGTAGAACTTGTTGATCCTGGCCGCGGGCGGCAGTTGCGAATTGAAAGGAAAGGCCACGACAGGCTCGCTGCTGGCCGCCCGGAGGAAAAGAGTGACCAGGAGTGCCGGCATGAGCAGAGTCATGGCGACACGAGAGCACAAGGAGGCGCTATGCGTGAGGACACGAAGAGTTCAGGTTGCCATCCGATATAGTGCGCCGTGAGGAAGAACGTGACGACAAGAGGCAAACGAGAAGAGGCCGAGCAAGAAACGTCGGGTCACTGTCCGAACAATGACAGGCACAGGAAAGCGGCATCGCAACGACGAGAGGCTCAATCTGCCAGTCCACGGCCACGGCTGGCGAGACGAGCGATAGAGCTCCCTTCATTCCTCCGGCGCACCGAGCCGCGGGGTCACTCATTATGGGGGGAGAGCGGAAGCCGGACCGTAGCGGCGGCCAACGAAGGGAGCACGCACGTTCTAGAAGCTGAGGAGACGAACGTCGGGAGGGGCCACAGGCCGTGGCCACGGGCGCGGCCGAGGACCGGGCATAGCAAGGGGCCTGCCACTGCATTCCAGTGCGCAAGTTGGGTTCCCAGCTGTCGGAGCATGAGACAGGAGATGGGCCGTCGGTGTCGGCGTCGGTGTCGGCGGGCCTGAGACGGGAGACCATAAGGAGGGGACGCGTGAGGAGACGCGTGAGACGCGACTTGGCGGAGACATGTACGCGACCGCGTCGGACTCGCGTGCTCGTCCAGAGGAGGACAGGATAAACAGCGCATGCACCTGGAGAGCTTCGTCTGCCTCCCTGCAATGGCTGGCACGGGCGACTAGGGCGCAGGCAGACCCAAGCTCGGGAGCGACGGAAATGCAATGATAGATATGGCATCGCAGTGCTCCTCCAGGTAGCTCCGTGGCGATGCGGGGCCGGCGCACGTCCTGAAAAACCTTGATGTGCCCGGTTGGAGAGCCTCGGTTGCGGTGGCAGAGATGCATGGTCGGCCATGGGTGGCATGAGTGCACCGGCCAAGCTTCAATAGCGGTGGCACGCATAGCAGTCCAGTCGCTATGCTGGCTATCGCAAGCTCCAGGAAAGGGGGGGCCCGAAATAGCAGGGGAGGGTGGCAGTGAAGGGAGAAGCGCAAGGTAAAGACCCAGATGCCAGGAGGGGAACGGCGGTCGGAAGATCATAAGGCCTCCGGTTGTCGACATTTGTTCATGGATCCTCTTCCTCCTTTATCGCTCACTTATCAACTACGAAGGTTGGCTCGGAAAGAAAGTTGGACCTTGTGAGGTCACCAGGGGCCCCTGCTACAGTGTAAGGTAGGTTTAACACGTGTGATCGCACGGTGAATACACGTGATCTGGCCTTCAGGCCGCTCGGACGAGATGGGACGAGGATTTTTTACGAAAACCACACGTCGTTTCATTTGTTATGTTTATTCTACAGTCTCCAACTCTCCTGATCTGAAAACCACCATCATCTCAGGGTCCACAGGGTCCAGGAGCCGACTTATTCCCATGAATGTTGTGTTGTGGACCACAAGAATGGATTTTCCACGGGTATATATAGGTAGCCCAGTACGAAGGTTGGTTCGGAAAGAAGTTGGACCTTGCGAGGTTACCAGTGGCCCCTGTCACAGTGTAATTTGGGTTTTTTTGCAGATGCACTGCTCCCCTCAACTAGTCAGTCCCAGCGATTCCATACAATCCCTTCTTTGAAGACCAACAAGACTTCTATTGTTTCGCCGATTACTGATATGCAGCATCATGCCTCTACATAATTACTGAGCTACATGATTCTACACTATTGTATTAACCTGTCGTTCCTGATTTGCATGCCAAATGATGGCTTCTATCACTTAGTTTGACCGGTTACGGAAAACCCAATCTTGCAAAACGTACGATCTAACCTCCAAGTCTGGAGAGGATAATTAAAAAAGACTGAGATCCAGACATTTATCTCTTCAGTCGTCAACACAATGTACACCTCAATGATTGATTAGGATCATCTCTCATGCTTACTGCAATGCCGCGCCCCCTCGTTGCTCTCTGAAGGAAAACCCACTCGACTCAGTTTGACCTATTATTCAATAAATCATCCTATCCACTGCAAGAAAGTATTCTGAGTGTGGCTGGTCTGAAATAAGTAGCTCACGGATGGTAAACTGAACTTGACAGACCTGAAAAAGTGACCAGTCTGGAAACAAATATCTAGAAACATAAACATTCTGACATCGGGCACCGTTAGACTGCTAGAGGCAGCCCGAGCAGTTGCATTAGAGCTTTGGAGTCAAGGTGTGCCGACCAAGCAGATCATAGAGATGTGGCATGAAGAAATCTACTTTATTTGCTCTTATCAAGAGGGCCAAAGAAAGAGGCTTTGTTCGGGGCAATAAGGTCATCCAAGACTACGTTACTAACGCTTCAAAGGCCGGCAGGCCTCAAAAGATTGATCAGACAGCCGGCAAATAAGTAATCGAAACCCTGACTCGAAATTCAACAAGACAATACACTGTCGCGCCTTTGTCTAGAGGTCGAAAAGAAATATGGTTGGAAGATCGGTCGCACAGCCCTTGCTAGCTGGCTCAAGACAGGCTACTCGTCAAATTGACCACAAAGCCGGGGTTGAACAATAAGCAGATGCGTAATAGGCTCCGCTTTGCCTGGGCAAAAAAGGACTGGTCTCTTGATCAATGGAAGAAAGTTATTTGGTCGGATGAGACTTCCGTAACTCGGCCAAATCCGAGGCGAACGCCGCATTTGGCGCCTTCCCTTTGAGAGCTGAAATACGCACGTTGGTCGCAGGCGTTGGAAAGGCAGGAAGGAGTTCATTTTTTGGGCCTGCTTTTCTCACGTCCATAAAGGCCCTTGTTATGTGTGGCCGGCTAAAGAGACGGCTAAGATGAAGACAAATGATGCTAAGGTTGCAAAATGGATTACCGAAAACGAGGCTCGGCTGCGGGCCGAGTGGGAGATAGCTAACGGCTTTAGGCGGCTTGATATAAAGAGGAAACAAGCCTGGCAAGAAGCCTGAGTGGCAACTCTCCCCCGAAAAAATTTTCAGCCCTTCGGGGCAATGATTTTTCGATAGCGTTAGTATTTCGTGCACAATACTACGCTTAACAGCCCAACTACGCGAAACCCAATGGTCCTTGACCTCAGCACAACACCACACCCACCCCACACGCACAACGAGGACATCCATCCACATGGTTTCGACTCGGAGGGGCGCAGTGGCGCAAAGGGCCCTTCGGAGGATACCGCGTCGCTTGCCACCTCTCCCGAAAGCCTCTTCGACACCCGCCAGCGACACCGCTCGCCTAACCGATCCCCAAGCGACGGGTATGCTTATGGCACCCAACCTCGTCAGGTTTTTTCCCTCCGTGGTTTTCCTGGCTTTTAACATTACTCTACGAAGGTTGAGACCAGAAGAAAGTTGACACTTTGAGGTTACTTGGGGGCCCATGTCACCGTGTAAGTCTCTATTTAAAATATTCACACTGTCTGTTTTAACACCGCACAGTGAGGCTTGATGCCTTCAATAATAAATGGTATGTCAGGACCCCCTTTTGCGTAGGATGAGACAAATTCTGCCTGTCAGAGGCTAGAGCCTGAGGCACAAGGCTTTGGCTAAAGGCCTGCGCGTCTGGTGAGGTCACGTAATAACGTATCGACAGACGGTGAGTAACTGCAGCGCCTAAAGTCTGCAGCCAGTCAAAGGGTTATCTGCATGATGATTAGAGCCGCGGTGCCTGAAACGAGACTGCGGCCAGCAGGAAGGCCGGCTGCCCGATGACTACAGCCGCAGCGCACTTAATGAAGCTGCGGCCAACAGGCCGGCTGTCTGATGAGCGCCGCAGCAAGGAGGCTACGGCAAGCTAAAGGGGTTGGCAGTCGGGAAGTTGTGCCAGGAATGCCAGAACAGTACAAGAGGGCGTGCGGGAGTCGCCTTTGGAAGATTCCGCTCTTGTTCTGAAGACAACTCAACATACTAAATCAAAGGCTACCTTTAAAAAACCTTCCCTTACACCCTTTCTCTTACACCTAATGCCTCGAACGCGAAGTCAGGACCAACGGGCTGCCGCTACTGTCGCCGCCGCCGCCGGCCCCGACAACCCCTATCCTGCCAAAATTACCCAAGTAGGCCACATAACGGAAGAAAAACTGCCATTGCGGCCGCAGCTAACTGCCAACCGAAGAAACAAAGCTCAATTGCGCAACGCTCAGTTGCTCTAGAACTCTGGTCTCAAGGCGTTCCGATCAATGAGATCACAGAACGGACCGACATTAAGAAAGGTGCCTTCTATAAATTGCTCACTAAGGCGAAAGCACGTGGTTTCGAGCGTGGCCAGAAGGTTATAGAATCCTTTGTCACTGACGAACAACGATCCGTACGACCAATCATAATTACAGAAGCACGCGGCAAAGACGTTAAGGCGTTGACCCGGAATAGCACGACCAGACAATATTCTCTACAACAGTTGTGATGTCATTTTAAAGCAGCATAATTGGCAGGTTAGCCGCATGACAATGCTGCGCTGGCTCAACAAACAAGGTTATCATAATGCAAAGATAACAACTAAGCCAGGCCTAAACAGGAAACAAAGACTTGCGCGATTGTGCTTCGCGTGGCAGCATAAAGACTGGTCTTTGATTGGAAGAGGGTGATTTGGAGCGATGAGACCTCTGTTCTTGGATCAGTTCGAGGAAAGCGGAGGATGTGGCGCCTCCCTTCAGAAGAGTGCCATTCACAAAAAATTCGCCAGCGTTGGAAAGGAAGAAAGGAGAGGTATTTTTGGGCCTGCTTCTCATACGACCATAAAGGCCCTTATGCTTGGGGAAAAGAAACAGCAGCGCAGAAGGCATATGACGCTGAAGTTGAACAATGGAACAAGGACAACGAATCACGGCTCCAAGCAGAGTGGGAGTTGGCTAATGGCATCAGATGCTTGCAACTCAATCGGAAACTCAAAGGCCGGCGGCCGGTCTGGAACTTCACAAAGAAGAATGGAAGATGGGTTCGTTCTGGAAAGGGCGGCATTGATGCAATTCGATATCGACGAGGTATTGCTGCGCTTTTCCCTTTTTGGAAGGTCTTCCAGGTCGTGATTGGCTGGCACAAGAAGATAATGCTTCTGCCCACGCAAGTCAACGCAATAAGGACCTTTGGAAGGAGCGTGGTTTCAAGTGTCTTTCGTGGCCCCCTAACTCGCCGGACCTATCACCCATCGAGCCAGGTTGGTACCTACTAAAGCGTCGTACGACTAGAAAAAAGGTTCCATTTTCATGGGTTCAACTTGTGATTCGATGGCATGAGGCGTGGCGAGACCTCCCGCAAGGAGAAGTTCCAGAGATACGTTGAACGTCTGCCCGGGAATATCCAATGGGTCATCCGGTTAAAGGGCGGTAACTAGTAAAAAGAAGGTTCCGTGCCGCCCGAATTGGCCGTTCAGGAAAGGGAGGAGTAAGATCATGAAATTGAGGCTCTGTACAAGCAGATAATGATGTTGATAGCGTTGAAGACCTTGATTGGGAGGATTCATTGGAGGTGTAATTAAGTTTAGTCAGTTTTCTGGTTAGGCAATTGAAATCCCTTTGCGGTGGTGGTGGTGGTGGATTTATTTACGTCGTGCGGCACGTGTCCATGCACGTGCGCCATCCCGATAGGGCAAACGACGCGGGAGCACGCGCTAATCGCGTCTCCCAGTTCAGTCGGCTATCTCACAAGCCAGCAGGCTGTCGAAAGGGGTTCTGGGCTGGGTTGGGCCCTCTCCCCAGGTCCGGCGCATCCGACGCCCGCAAGCCGTCATACGAAGGATCGTGAAAAGACAGGGAAAACTCCCACGGGAGAAAACCTGGCGAGGTTGGGTTCATGAGCAATACCTTTCGGCGCAGTCGGACCGGTGAGGTGTTGCATCGACGGCGACGAGGTTGGGCAGTAAGCCGCTCAATCGTGCTGGGTTGGGCCCTCTCCCCAGGTCCGGCGCATCCGACGCCCGCAAGCCGTCATACGAAGGATCGTGAAAAGACAGGGAAAACTCCCACGGGAGAAAACCTGGCGAGGTTGGGTTCATGAGCAATACCTTTCGGCGCAGTCGGACCGGTGAGGTGTTGCATCGACGGCGACGAGGTTGGGCAGTAAGCCGCTCAATCGTGGCGAATGCACGACTTAAGCATGTTCGGGCGACGGGGAACCCTCTCAGGAATCCCGTCGCGGAAGCCATGTGGTGTGTAGTCCTCGTTGTGCCCGGGGGAAGAGAGTGGTGCTGGTGGTGTTGAGGTCGAGGGCCAGTTGGCTTCGCGGAGTTGTAGCGTGTTAGTGTAGCATGGTGCACAGAATACTGGCACTATCGAAATCTAACAGCAGCGAGAAGCTGAAAAATTTTTCGGGGATTGCCCTTTGTTGTGTGAGTTCGTATGTAAGCTATAACTTATACGCACGGTGCCTCGAATCTCATGTGACCTCAATGAGTCAACTTTCTTCTGGGCTCAACCTTCGTATAGCGGGCGCTAGATCGGCCGCTCGTTCCGCCAACACCCGGGATGAGAGACCCAGGCTACGGAGGGTGTAGAGGAGAATTCCGGTTGGGCAGTGGTGGTTTGGGGGGCTTAACGGGAGCTGACAACACTGCGCCTTTGCGCAACGCTCCGGGCGCGTGGTGGCCGGAGCTGAAGATGTTCCTCCGCGGATGGGAGGATTGCTGGCTGGACCAGCTGGAAAAGGCGGGGGTAATGGGGGAGTTCTGGGGGCGAGGCGCTACGGATTCAACATCTGTTTGTTAGCTTAGCTGAGGCCCAGTACCGCGGATGAGACGAGGTAGGTGAGTTGTAACACTCGCCACCCGGCCTCACCGGTGTCATGCCTTATCGGTACTAGGCTAGAGCCCGGCACCTTAAAAGTCCAAAAAACTGGAAGGGAGGGGGGAATTGATCTATGCACCCATCTACGAAGTGAGTACGAAGGTTGGGAACTTAACTATCCGGACCAGAAAATGTAACTCGGCTTACATAGCACTGTATCCATCTCAATCGAGTAATACAGTACAATTCTGTAAATTTTGCCTAATTAGGAAATAGAGTTTTCAACATCTTCCTCTAAGTCTTCCACCCAATCTTCCGCGCTTTTTTCTCAACGCCTTCTCCACGTCCGGAATGGCAGGAAAACAAGGTTTTGATTGACCCAGAATAGCTTCAATGTCCGAATAAAGATCTTCTCTTTCCTGGTTCGTTAATTCGAGTGGGGCACTTCCCTCTTTATATAGATTGTTGCCACGCAAATAAAGCACCCATTGGATGTTGTTAGGCTGCCGTTCCACAAGCTTCTGTAGCTTTTCCTGGGGAAACCCTGCCCAAGCCGCCTTCCAAATTGATCGAAGCTTCGAGCGCGGAACCTTCTTTGTTATAAAGCATTTAAGCATGAATCATGCAGGCTCAATAGGGGCTAGATCGGGTGAGTTAGGCGGCCAGTCAACGGTTTGAAAGCCACGCTGCTTCCAGAGCTCTTTGTTGCCCCATTGTGCATGCGGAGAAGCGTTATCTTCTTGAGCCAGCCAATTGTTTCATGGCAGGCTTTCTAGAAAGGGGAAAACAGAGGCAATAATACCTCGTGTTTATAACGCAATGCATCAATACCGCCTTTGCCGTCGCGCACCCACTTTCCATTGGCCTTCGTGAACTTCCATGCAGGCTTCTTTCCGGGGGGCTTCCTCTTGAGATTCAAGCGCCGCATGCTATTGTTTATCTCCCACTGTTCTCGAAGCTGAGCCTCGTTCTCTTCGTTCCACAAGGTCACTTCGGCATTATATGCCTTCGTCTGTGCCGCAGTCTCATTAGCCCATATATAACAAGGCCCTTTGTGATCGTATGCAAAGAAGGCCCAGAACATAAACTCCTTCTTGCCTTTCCAACGTTGCCGCACACAATGCTGAGAATACGCTTCCCTGGGCAGGCGCCACACACGCCGTTTTCCCCGCATTGAGCCAAGGATAACAGAGGTCTTATCGCTCCAAACAACCTTCTTCCACTGTTCTAAAGTCCAGTCTATGCTCCCAGGCGAACTGGAGCCTTCTGATTCGTTGGAGCTTATTCAGCCCTGGCTTTGTTGTATGCTTGACACTCGAGTAACCTGTCTTTTTGAGCCAACGCCATAGGGTCATATGACTGAGCTGTATTCCATAGACCTTCTAGACTGCCTCAGCTAGCTGTGATAGGCTATATTGCCTCGTGGTGCTATTTCGAGTTAAGGTTGAAATACCTTTCTTTCCAACGGCTTCATTGACCAGTTTGGGCCTGCCGCAGCGTGGCTTATTGGTCACATAATCCTGCAATACAGGCATGCCAAGCTCAAAGCCACGCATTTTGGCCTTTTTAAGGTCAAAGAAGGTGCTTTTCTTGATCCCAGTCCGCTCGATGATCTGATTGGTCGGAAGGCCCTGATTCCAAAGTTCTAGAGCAATGCCTCTTATCGCTAATGTATGCTCGATTGGGCCAGCTTTGGCAGCCGTTGCAGCCATTGTCTCCTTACTCGTCGAATGAACCTCATCTTCAGGCTTGGAGGCAGAGGCAGCAGAGGCAGAAGGTCGTTGCGTGAGGTCAGCGGCTTCCTCAGCAGCTCGGGCGCTCTGATTGGTAGGCTGGAAGGTCATATCTCGTCGGTCGGGATACCAGTACGTCGGTTTTCTCGCGCTTGAGCTCTAGTCTGCACCATTTTGGTTGGTCTTGACTCAATCTGATGATTTACGTTTGTAGGAGTATCCTGCCATACAAATTAGTAGGGAAAGAGCTTTCTAAGCATTGTATGTCAAATACAGTGCCTAAATTTATAAAAAAATATTTCACACTACAATGGTGGGGCCAAATGACTTTTTCTGGTCCGGATAGTTAAGCTACCAACCTTCGTACTGTACCTTAACGAGCCAACGAGCTACAGCGCTGTATTTGTTGATATTAGTCAGCTGCACGTGCTAGCCCTGATCCAGTCAGGGCTGCGCACATCGCGCACAGACTAGTTTAGCTAGATCATCTCGATCGCTCTCACAGTTGCCTCTCTAGAGTATGTACCGAGAAAGTGGATGACCTCGTATCCGGGAGAGCTTTACGATGTACCGAAAATGTATTATTTTGCGGTACATGGCTTAGGCGCTGAGTATCTTCTATTTATCAAGCGTCAGGTGCTCTTCGGCTGCGTTTTCATCTCAGCATTCTTCATCCATCCCAGCCTCAGCCCGCGGTGACAACCACAGGCGCGTGCGCAGCTCTGTCGCCATGCAACGGCTTTTGCGAAACACAACATGTCTCTGATACCCTACCATGCTCGCGAGGGTCGCGAGATTGTACTGTCGGTCGACTCCAAAGGTATACACGCTGTGACAGCCTTTTGCTGACTCGCCCGCGACGCAGCCGCCATCACAATGCTATCGTCGTCCGTGACCCCGACTCTCAACGCCTCGAGATCCGCCGCGGCGAGTGCCCGACGTGTCATCAGCCTTTGGGTCGCTCTCCATCCCCTGATCGACACCGCGAAAGACAATTTGACTTGACCAAGGAGTATGTCGATCCGGAGTACTTTCGTATGCTCCGGGCCGGACTATCATCACCTGGCCCCTGCAGCCCAGTTCGGCGCCTCGTGCCTCCGGCGCTGGCTGGCTCCTCGTCGACGTCCACGTCAGGGTCTGGTCCGTCGGCGCTTGGCGAAGAAGCCGAGTTTGCTTTGGGCTCGTCGGGCGCCTGCCAAGACGAGGGAAGTAGGATACGAAGGGATGCTTTCAGCCCAAACTACTTCAAAACTTTCTTTGTCGAGGAGACAACGTTAGGAAGAGGCGGCAAGGGGGTGGTTCTACTCGTCAGACATGAGATTGATGGCTGTCAGCTAGGCCACTTCGCGTGCAAGCGTGTCCCGGTTGGCAACGACCACACGTGGCTGGAAAAGGTCCTAATCGAGGTCGAATTGCTAGCCAAACTATCGCACCCCAATCTTGTCTCCTATCGCCATGCCTGGCTCGAAGACGTCAAACTGACCAGATTCGGCCCCAGCGTGGTTTGTGCCTTCATCTTGCAGCAGTATTGTAATGGAGGCGATCTTCATCAATACGTTGTCGGCAGCGCCCCGCGCGAAGCCACAAAGGAGGAACTCAAGGCGCAGATACGCCGACGCTCCAAGGGCCAGGCAGACCCGCCTCGAGATCTGAGGCAGGGCAGGCCACAGCTGTCTTTTGAGGACATCTACTCGTTATTCAAAGACATCACGTCCGGAGTTGCCTACTTGCATGCCGCTAATTACATCCACCGTGACCTAAAGCCCAGCAACTGCCTCCTGCACAACGAAGGGGGCAAGCTGACATGCCTCATCAGTGATTTTGGAGAGGTACAGCCGGAGAACATGGCGCGGAACTCCACCGGCTCGACCGGCACCATATCGTACTGCGCTCCTGAAGTGCTGAAGATGGACTCTGTTAGACAATACGGCAACTTCACCACAAAGTCCGACATGTTCTCGCTCGGCATGATTCTCTACTTCATGTGCTTCGGCAGGCTTCCATATCAGGGAGCCAACGCCATCCAGGAGGAGCTCGAAGACCTCCAGTTACTGCGGTCCGAGATCATTGGCTGGGAAGGCTTCCAAGACGAGCGGCGTGAGCGTCCAGATCTGCCCACCCGTCTATACAAGTTGCTCAAGAAGCTTCTGGCCCTGGAACCCGCCGAACGGCCGGGCGCAAACGAGGTCTTGGCCGCCATGAGAAGCGAGACTAGCTTTGATGGGATCACGTGGGGGGAAAGAGTCTCGGCTACGTCGCGCGTCTCCCGCGGTATTCGAGTTCAGAACCTGGACTCCCCCGCAGCCCCTAGCACCCCCGACCTGGGTAAGTGGACTCACCTCATGCCCGCGACAAGCCCGTGCTGGAAGAAGGCCTGACTTCGCGACCGCGTCGAAGCGCAAACAGAAGGGAGTTGGAAACAGGCAGCCGTGCAGGACGAAAGTGGCCCTTGGCCGAAATTGGGAGACAGAGGAAGCGCAATGATGCAGCTCGGGGACAAAGCTACGCAGACGCTGCCTCGGCCCGGGGTATCACAACGCCGCGGGCGCACCCAATCACGTCTAGTAGATGATGCGCGAACGGGGCGCGATGGTCATGATGAGCAGACGACAGGACCCGATGAGCTCTTTTCTCCGCCGCTGCTCATGGCACCTCCTCGTAGCCGACTGGCTGAAATGGCGTTCCACTTGAAGCTGGCCTGCCACCGACTGGTCGCCGTCATAGTCGTCGGCTGGGATCTTTTTGGATGCGTGGCCCGGCTCGGCTTCTTTTTGCTCAAACTTGGCACACTCACACGCTCATGCTGGCCGTACGCGGTCAGCATCGAAGTGAGTGTACCGTTAGTAATTGTAGCGAGCTTGGATCTAGGGTTGTCGAGGGGCCGCTTGAGCAAACCCCTCAATGGTGGACGGATTCAAGCTCGCTACGACGCCATCTCAAACACGGGTCTTTTCTGCGGTTTGAGAGCCAGTCTCCTACTCCTGGCTCTTCACTTCACCGTATTGTGGCTTGCTCGGCAGTGGAACAGTCTATGCGTCGGCGCGGCGCGAGACAGCTGGGCCGACTGATGGCCTGCCTGCGGAAGGCGCGAAGACGGATGCCGGAGGAGCTGAAGTCTCCATCGACGCGGCCAAGGGCTGCAGAAAGAGGTTTAGCAGCACTGTCATCTGATGTTTGCCGAGGGTCCCGAGCGAGGAACCCCGAAGACATCGGCTTTTTCAATAGCATCGGCACGTGGCCCAGCGTTTTATATTCATCAAAGGACGACGGCACTAGATAGTAAAAGCCGACTCTTGATAGGCTGCCGCCCTCACGTTCGATGGTGCGGCTGATTGTAGCCATGGGAACCATCAAGTGCGGCCCCAAGGCCGATTCCGGCCCACTCGTCGCTTGTGTCGAATGTTGGTCCTAGGCCAAAAGCCGGATGCGTCACCGAGGCTACCGAATATGTCGCCGAGATAATTTGCTGGGGCGATGCCGCGGCCAAAGATCGAGTCCCAATCGGCGACGAGGCCTTTGACGATCTCAATTCCAGCCACATAGATGTTATCGACAGCGATCTGGAAGCCATTCTGGTCCATGCTCGTGAGGTGCTCCCAGTTGGAGACGCCAAGCGGAGGCCTATCGAAGTCGGCCCCTATTGCCATGGATCTCAGCCTCGGCTTCAGGTGGGTTCTTCTCGGCCATACGACTGGGGGCGCCTGCCTACCTGTACGCATGACGATGACGCGGGAGAAATCGACGATGCGCTCTATGGCCGCCCTCAGAAGCACCTCGAACGTGGCGTTCTCCTGAGCGGTCATGCAGTAGACGCCTGAGCCGTTGGTCCAGACCTCGGTCGTCTTCTCAAAGGCCTGGGAGAGCATGGTGCCGGAATAGTAGACGTCGCTCGTGGTGTAGTCGCAGCGGACAACCGTGGAGGGGCCGACGGCGGCGGCGTAGCGAGTCGCCGCCAGCAGCGTACAGGACACGATAGCGGCGCAAGGCGGCGTTGTCGGCCAGGACGGCGCGGGAGGCCATGGCGAAGGCAGCTTCGCGGAGACGCTCGTTGAGCTCAAAGACCTCGGTGCCATAGATGACAGCAGGATACTGGAATGGCTGGTTGCGGCCGTTGGGGATGTAGCCGGTCGACCAGTTGGCCGGCAAGGAATGAGGATCAATCTCGGCCTGCAGAGCTAACTGCCTGGACGGCAAAGCGGGCAAGGGCAACGCTGCCAAGAGTGGCGTGGCGTGGGTTGACGCCAGCGATACCGGCAACGAGAAAGTAGGTATGGGCCAGGGAGAAGGAGGGCGACAGCACGAGAGCCATGACGGAGGCGGCCGCGTTGATCTCACCCCTCGCCCAAGGTCACCTGGCAGACGCGATAATCGGCGGTGCACAGGACATGCGGGAAGAGCATGGACAGGCCAGGTGTGGCGATGGAGGCGGCCGAGAGATTACCGAGACCGGCCTCGTGAAAGCGGGAATGCCATGAGACCGCTTCTGGTGCCCACTTGGAGGACGAAAGCACACATCAGCCGATGCCATGTGAGGGCCATGGGCGATATGGCGCAGCTCTCACTCTCGGCGGAGGGGACAACATACCATGGAGACAATCATGACCCGAGGTGCAATGAGGCGCGCGTCGACGCGTCGGCTGCTCGCGGCCGTGGCTCGGCCATGCAGGGCCACGAGCGCCAGCTGCAAAAGGGCAGATCGCAGTCGCGTCAGGGAGCAGCGCATGGCCAACATGCGGCTCTAGAAGGGGGGGCTTATCACTGCCTTTTCCCTCTTTTTCTGGGCTTGCAGCTCTCAGGCTGACCAGAACGAGGTGGGAGGAAAAGGACTGGAGGAAGCGGCGAAAGCGCGCAGAGAGAAAGAAGCCGTTTAGAGAGTTCCGGCCAACAAGGCGTCACTCTTTTAAACGTCTGTCGTGTGGGACATGTGGCGGGCACCAAACGATGCAGTGCTCGGTTCGCACAGTTTTTCGGGCGCCATGTGAGATGGAGACGGGCGGGCATCATGCATCCCTACTGATCGGGTCTGAAAGAATGCGAGTGCGAAGGGGAGAGAATGGAAAGGGCGGCGGCGCATGGCTTGGGGAGGACGAGGTGAGCAAGTCGAGGTGAGGGTGGCCGGCACTTGGTTGCCAGTCGCCTCGTCCATGCGGCTCGACGGGCCCTGGGCTGGAGCAGGAGACGAGCGTGCCGTTGGGCGAGAGATGCGAGGCGAGGACTCGATGGGCAAGAGAAGGCGAGGGAGCGAAGAGCGAGGCGGGGCGAGAGGGAGGTATGCTTTCCGTCTGCGCTCTTGCTGAGCCGAGGCCAAGTTATGGAGGGGAGCAGCGGCATGCCGACGATGTCTCGTGCCGCCGCAGAAACGGCTTCTGTGTGCGACGGGAGATGTGAGAGAGAAGCGAGCGACGGAGAGGCAAAGTGAGCCGATGGTATGAACTCGAGGCGTCGTTCTGTCGCCCGTTAATTATCAGGAGTCGGGCCGAGGGAGGAGAGGAGGCTGTTACCTCATTACATAAGGCACGATGGCTTCCTTTTTCTGGCAAGGCCGAGGCTAGGTAGGGCAAGGCGTCTATGCGTCAGCAATCTCCCGCGGCGAGTGTGTATTCGCTGCGTCTGTCTTGGCGGCAAGGCCCGGTCGGCATTAGCTCAAAGTTAGCCTGCGGTCAACGGCGACCGCGCGAGCTAGGGTTCTGGCGCCAAGCCATAAACACCAGTTGATATTTCATGGGCATGCGGCAGCTTACCATTCAGCCCAGTCCGAGGTGACTCACGCGGAGGCAACGTGGCCACAACAGGGCTACCGTGGCTGCCCCCCCTGCTGTATGTACAGGAGGACGGGGGAAGTCCTGCGGGCGCTGCCTGGGGATCTGCCCGCTCGCCAGCAGAAGCAGAGTGAGAGGTGGCGGCCAGGCCAGGGGGGCGAAGATGATGAATGCTGACGATCGAGTTGCCGACCAAGTCGGTCAAGACAGACTATGCCGACAGTCCTCGCCGACATCCCTCGCCGACAGTCCTGAGCAATGGCCCGTGTGGCCTGCTGTGCAACAGCGCCGACGCATAGCCGACAGCCTCTCGCCAGAGCCAAAGCCAGCCCCCGCCCTCTGCTCCGCACCGTGCCGCCGCGCAGTCGTGCTCTGCTGCGGCCGACGCCGAGTGGAAGCGGCGCGATGGGGCCTCGTCGCCATGGACGATGCCTCCGTGGCCCGGATGCCTCCTGGCGGCAGCGGCAGGCTGCTGACGGACGACGTGGGCGACGTGCCCGTCGATGACGCGCATCCGCATCCGCATCCGCAGCTTTGCGGCTCGTCCGCGTTTGCCTTCAGCCCGGCACAGCTGCACGCGCTGCTCAGCCACCGCAACCCCGCGGCCCTCGAGGCCTTGGGCGGCCTGCGCACCGACACCGCGGCCGGCCTCAGCGCCGACGAGGGCTGCCTCCTGGGCACCAACCAGCTGCCCGTGTGGCTCCACAAATTCTTCGTCCGGCTCATGTGGATTGCCTTCAACGACAAGCTGCTCATCCTCCTCACCTTCTTGGCCTCGATATCGCTGGCCATCGGCATCAACCGCTCGCGCAGCCCCGAGATCACCTCGTCGAGCGTCGAGTGGGTGGACGGCGTGACGGTCATCGTGGTCATCGTGGTCATCGTCCTGGCCAGTGCCTTCAACGACTGGCAGCAGAACCACATGTTCAAAAAGTTCAACCGGCGCAAGAAGCAGCGCGACGTCACCGTCGTCCACTCCGGCCAGGCCCAGCGCCTCTCCATCCACGACGTGCTCGTCGGCGACGTCATGCACGTCGAGGCTGGAGAGGTGCTCGCCGTCGACGGCATCCTCGTCCAAGCCTCGGGCCTGCACGTCGACGAGTCGTCCGTCTCAGGCGAGGCGGCACCCGTCCACAAGACGGTCCCGGGCGACCACAACGCCTCGCACGCCCGCCTCGCCGACCCCTTCATCCTTAGCGGCACCACCGTCGCCTGCGGCGTCGGCCGCTATCTTGTCACCGCCGTCGGCGCCAACTCGACCTATGGCCGCATGCTCATATCGCTGCGCGAGGACGTCGAGGAAACGCCGCTGCAGGCCAAGCTCGGCCGCCTGGGCAGCAGCTCATCCTCGTCGGCGCCATCGCCGGCACCATCTTCTTCATCGTCCTCTTCATCCGCTACCTCGTCAACCTCAGCCACATCACCGGCGATCCCTCCAAGAGGGCCGAGAGGTTTGTCCAGCTGCTCATCATCTCTATCGCCCTCGTCGTCATTGCCGTCTCCGAAGGCCTCGCCCTCAACGTGACCGTAGCCCTGGCCTTTGCCACCAAGCGCATGCTCCGGGACAACAATCTCGTTCGCCTCCTCCGTTCCTGTGAGATCATGGGCAACGTCACCTGCTTCTGCTCCGACAAGACCGGCACCCTGACCCAGAACAAGATGACCGTCGTGGCCGGCCGCATCGGGTTCGACTGCAGCTTCGACGACGCCAAGACGGTTGTGCCTGCCGCCCGACGACGGCCAACCTCGGCCCGGCTGGCCGCCTCGCTGTCCGCCAACGTCCGCGAGCTCGTCAGACACAGCATGGTGCTCAACTCGACGGCCATCGAGAGCGACGCCGCCGGCGGCTACTTGGGCTCCAGCACCGAGACGGCCCTGCTCCAGTTCGCCCGCGATCGCCTCGGCATGGGCCCCCTGAGCCTGGAGAGGGCCAAACACCCCATCGTGGCCATGCTCTCCTTCGAGTCCTCTCGCAAGTGGATGGCGGTCCTGCTGAGGCTCTCGAGCAACCGGTATTGCCTGCTCGTCAAGGGCGCCGCCGAGGTCGTCCTCGAGTACTGCGCCTACGTCATCAGCGATTCCACCGACGACGACCTCGCCGCCGACCGCATGTCGGAGCAGGGCCGGACCAGTTCCCGCTTGGCCATTTAGGCCTACGCCGACAACATGTTCCGGTCCGTGGCCATCACCTACCAGGACTTTGACGCCTCCGAGGTCTTTGAGAGCCAGGAGGACGACCCCGTGGCCGTCAACCTGGAATGGCTGGCGTCGGGCCTCGTCTTTGTCGGCGTCTTCGGCATTTGCGACCCCCTGCGGCTCGAGGTCGTCGAGTCGGTCCGAAAATGCCAGGAGCCGGCGTCTTCGTCCGCATGGTCACGGGCGACAACTTCCTGATGGCCAAGGCCATTGCCACCGCCTGCGGCATCTACACGGCCGGCGGCGTCGCCATGGACGGGCCGACCTTTCGCAGGCTCACCCCTGCCCAGCTCGACGCCATCATCCCTCGCCTGTAGGTGCTGGCTCGCTCGAGCCCGGAGGATAAGCTCCTCCTGGTCTCGCACCTGCGCACCATGAAGGAGACGGTGGCCGTCACCGGCGACGGCACCAACGACGCACTGGCCCTCAAGGCGGCCGACGTCGGCCTGGCCATGGGGCTCCAGGGCACCGAAGTGGCCAAGGAGGCCGCCTCCATCATCCTCCTCGACGACAACTTTGCGTCCATCGTCAAGGCGCTGAGCTGGGGCCGCACCGTCAACGATGCGGTCCAGAAGTTTTGCCAGGTGAGTGCTGGGCACAGGAACCTGCGCCATGGGCACCGCGCGACTGACAAAGGGGGCCGAGGGCCCCGCGATTCCAGTTCCAGTTCACCATCAACATCACGGCCGGCATCCTCACCGTCTCCGTCCTCGTCGGCGAGCCCATCTTCACGGTGGTGCAGCTGCTCTAGATCAACCTCATCATGGATATCTTCGCCTCGCTCGGGCTCGCCACCGACCTCCCGTCGCTCGAGTTCCTGAAGCGAAAGCCCGAGCCTCGCAACGCACCCATCATCAGCATCACCATGTGGAAGATGATCCTCGGCCAAGCCGCCTACCAGCTGGCCACCGTCTTCACCATCCACTACGCCGAAGGGGCCATCTTCAGGCCCAGCACGGAACGCGAGATGGACAGGCTGCAGACCATGGCTTTCAACACGTACGTCTGGATGCAGTTCTTCAACCAGCACAACTGCCGCCGGGTCGATAACAAGCTGGAGATTTGGCACCAGAGCATGCTACGCAACCCCTGGTTCATCGGCGTGCAGTGCCTCACCATGATCGGGCAGTTCCTCATCGTCTTCAAGGGCGGCGAGGCCTTTGACACGGTGCCCCTGACCGGAGCACAGTGGGGATGGAGCCTACTCCTCGGCCTGCTGACGATACCGCTGGGAGCGCTGCTGCGCCAGGTCCCGGACCGACTGGTCCTGGCCTGCTTCCGCCTCTTCAAGCCCGCCTTGTTCGTCGCCATCCGGGTCCTGCGGTCGGCCACGGAGCGCCTGCCGTGCCGGCCCGGATGGCGCAAGGGGCGGCCGCGCGACAGGGAGGCGGCCGAGGCGGCCCGGTCGACGGACGACATGCCGGCTCGTACTCCGGCCACGCCGGCGAGCCACGAGTTCGCCGACTCGTCCGGCACCAGCGGCTCGCCCGACCGATCCAGCCAGAGCTGGACGGCCACGCAAGCGACCGAAGACACGGCCGACGGCATGACCTTTACTCTTTGATCGAGCACGCCAAGGTCGGGCGGCCCTTGGGCGGGGACAAGCTCGAGCTGCACCCAGACACGCTCAAGGACGACCCCATCGTCGGCACCAGGAGCGACGTCAGCCTGCCGCCGAGCCAGGACCCGGCCCTCGACATGTTCCTGCGCAGGCCCCGCGACGACAACCATGGCCGCCGGAGGCGTCGCGGATGAGCCGAGCCGCCGTCCTCGGGACCGGCGGCGAGGAAGGGATGGGACTGGGACGGCGTGTTGCGGTCCAAGAGGCGATGACGAGCACGCTTCGAACGTATATTTGTATCGCTTTTGTCGTAATCATCGTAATCATCATCTCCTTTTTCTTCTTCTCGTTCTCTATTTTGGCCGTCTTCATCTGCATCATCATCAGCATCATCAGTCCAGCGAAAAAGCGATCTGAAGAGGAAACGGCAGCAAGAGTATTAAGTGGTGGAAGAAGCGACGTTGTACTACTGCCAATCAACGCCCGCCACTCTTTTTTCATTTCTCTGTCCGTTGATCAACTATCAGCCTCGACATGACATCACATGAGATGAAAACCCGACGCTCCTTTGTGTGTTTTGCGCATACGGAGTGCTCGTAGCCGGTACAAAATAGTCATGACACGTCGCACGCTGGACTCTCCCGCACCCGCTCTATAAGCCCCAGCCCGGCGATTAAACGAACACATGATTCGATCAAGGCGGAGAGGGGCGACGCCAGAGCCACGGCTAGAGTCATCCAGCCCCTTCGCCGCCGCCGCTACCGAGCCAGCGGCCGCCAGTGACGAGGTGCTGAAAAGGGCCGCAGCTGCGCGCGAGTGCCCGGTAGGTGCCTTGGGCGATGTTGGAGCCATGGCTGAGGACGACAATCTTATCGGCCACGCGCATCATGTCCGGGCTGTGCGTGACCAGCACCACGGCCATGGGGTGCCGCGCTGCCCGCGACCGGCGCACGATGCGTGCGTTGTCGGCGTCCAGGGCGCCGGTCGGCTCGTCCATGACAAGCAGGCGCGGCTGGCGGACGAGCGCCCGCGCGATGCAGAGGCGCTGGGCCTGTCCGCCAGAGAGCGTCAGGCCACCCTCGCCGACAAAAGTGCGGTAACCCTGGGGCAGGGTGTCGCCGCGGTAGGGTGAGCCTCCCCGACGCCGTACGTGATGTTGTCTGCGACGGTCGCCGGGAAGACAAAAGGCGACTGCGGGACATAAGCCATCGACGCTCGCACACAGCCCATGTCGACCTTGGCCCAAGCAAGGCCCGCGAAGCTGAGGGCCGGCCTCCTCTCGCCCGCTGGCCAGACCGGAGAGGCGGGTGTGCGCAGGCCGAGGAGGAGAGTGCCGTCGACTTGCCGCAGCCGGACTGGCCCACGAGCGCAGTGCACTTCCAGGACTGAATCTCCAGCGACAAGCCTCGGAGGACCGGGTCCATCGCTCGGGAGGGGTATGAAAACGTCAATTCATCCATTCGCACGGGTAGAACATCGTCGAGCTTCTCCGCCGACGGCCTCGCCAGCGCAGAGCTCCGCGGCAGGCTGGCGTAGGCAAGGAGCCGGCCGGAGGCAGCCCGGGCCATGGATATTTGCGGAATGCCGTTGAGAATCTCGGACGAAGTGCCGATGCTAAAGAGCAGCAGGTTGACGACCACGAGCACGCGTGACGTGTCCACCTCGGCCTCGCCGGTCATCAGGCGTGTGGCGTAGTAAAAGACCAACGCCGTGAGGGCGTGGCTCATGGACTGGTAGATGCCGTAGGACCAGCTTGTTTGCTTCACCCGCCGGAAGCCCAGCCGGAGACTGTGTGCTGATGATTCCTGATACCTGCGTTGGAATCGCGCGCCCAGGTTCAGGGCTCGCACGACGCGTATGTTGAGGATCATCTCCGTCATGACGGCGCTCGAGTTCTGTGCAGCCTCGTCGCATCTGCAATCCCACCTGCTGCTGATGGAAGCATACCCCTTAACTGCCACCATGACGAGAGGCAAGGGCGCGAGAGCCACCATTACCAACTTCCAGCAGATGGCGAGTGCCCAGATGACCGACGTGGACATGATGGCGACGACGACGACGATGGGGACAAACCGCCCTACAATGTTCCTCATCTCCTCGGCGCTCCTCTCCAGGCATTCGTTGACGCGGCCCGGCGAGTGGCTTGAATCGTCAAACCAGGCTCTGGGCTGCTCAAGGATCCTGCTGAATGCCGCCACCCTGACGCTGTCGACCCAGGCTTGAGCCGCTCTCTCCACGAGATAGCGGCCGCCGCCGATACAGAGGCCGTCGGAGACGGCAACAACGAGGTAGAGCGCCCACGTCCGGCCCTCCGAGACCTTGTCGCCAGCCGACCACATGACGCCCATCAGCTGAGCCAGGCAATAGGCGAAGGCTGGCGTCGCTGCGGCCCCGAAAAGACAGACTAGGAGTACAACAATCAGGACTTTCCTCTCTCTGTACCGTAAAGCTGGCCACACGGTCCCGAGAATCGATGGTAGGGACGCCAGTCTCGAGGCTTCTGCCGCCACGCTTGGAGATGGCCTCTCTTGCTCGGAAGCCTCGGCGGCGTCCGTCGTGCGCGCGCGACGCAGACTTGACATGTCGCGTCGACGTTTTGCTGCGCCAAAGACGAACAAAGGGCTTTCATGCCCGTCCAGGCGCCCTGGCATGTCGTCTGCTTTTTCCTCCACCTCATCCTCGCCATTGATATAGTACGCGTACTGTTCCTTTCCATACTCTCGAGAACCCGTCCGAGCCTTGTCCCGACAGGAGCCGCTGAACCCGCTAAGCTCGATATACGACGGTGACCTGGTAGATGACACCGGGCGCCTCCAATTCTCCGCCGCCCTCAGCGGCAACGCAGGTCCTGTGCCCATTCCGAGAGACAGCCGCCGTGAGGATCTGAAAGGTTGCAGTCCGGTACTGTATATGTCGCCGGCACGAGCTTGGCATGCTGAAATGCCTGCAAAGGCAACGTCCGAAAGGGCCGTGCCCGGCCGAGTCTCGGGTCTTTGACCTGGTGGACATTCGACATGGTACTCCATGGTCGAACTCGCAGGTTGCAGCTCGGATTAGAGTTTGAGGGCATTAAGATCTCTTTTGAATCCTTCGCGAATCACCGATGCGCTGTCCATGTGATAGACGTACTCGTTGTCGCCCACGCACGACCTGTCGTGCGTGATGATGATGGTCGTCTTGTCCCTTCGCCAGTCTGATTGCGCCCATGACCAGTGACCGGCTTACTTGATCCAGTCCGCTGGTGACCTCGTCAAGAATGAGAATCGTTGGGTTCCTGAGACGTGCTTGAGCCAGGGCAACTCTCTGCTTCTGGCCGCCGCTCAGCTCAGAGGCTCCAGATCCGACCTGAGTATCCAGACCGTTTGGAAGATTTCTAATCGTCGATTGCAAGAGTGCACTTTGACAGGCGTCGACAACTCCTTACCTCGAAGCCGTTTCCAGTATTGGATGTCCCAGAACAACATTGTGGTACAAGAAGTCCTGGAAAAGGACGCTCGTTTGTGGAATGAGGGCGATGTTCTCAAGAACCCATCGTTCGTCGAGCAGCTCGAGAGGCTTTCCGCCAATAAGAATCGTTCCGGCCTGAGGCCTGTACAGCCTGGCTAGAAGGCTTCCAATCGTGCTCTTCCCAGACCCGCTCCTACCAACAATAAACGTTGTCTGTCCCGCGGGAAATGTAGTCTGACCCTTTGAGGACCATCTTGTCAGGATTTGAAGGATACAAGAAGTTGACTTGAGCGCACACGCACACACCATTAGCTTGATCAGGCATGGACATGTCGGCTTCAAGCACTAACATGAACGATTCGCACATCTCCCACGCAGTGCTCGGGTTTCAGCGTGCCGTTTGTGTGGGCCAATGTATTGGAGCTCGGTAGCACTGAGTTCCGGGCTATGCGAGAGAGCCAGAGTCCCACAGATATGCCCTTGGAGAGCACAAGCCAGTGAGGAACCAGGGATTTGACGGCCTGAAAGGCGGCCAAAGTCGAGTAGAAGGTCACTATGACGTGACCGGGCGGCAGTCCGTTCTGAACCTGGGCGATGCCGTACCAGAAGCCGAGCACAAACATGGAGATGATCCAGAGAGCGGTGTAGCCCATCTGGAATGCGTTACACTGGGCTTGAACGAGGTACCGTCTCTTGGCGAGCTCCAGAGCACGACGGTACTGCTGTATCTCTCTTTCAAAACCATCAAAGACCTTAACCAAGTCGATAGCCGAGATAGACGCGGTGGCGAGCTTCGCAGCCGTTTCCATGTGGGTTTTCTGCGCCCGAATGGCAGGATTGAGTCGTCGAGTGGCTAGAACAGAGCCAGGATAGACAGTGGCAGGGTGGCGAGAAGTACCAGTGTTATCCTCTACGAGTAGTACAGTGCAACGGCCAGAGAGGCGCATGCGCCCAGCACGTCGCAGACGAGGAAGCCCAAGATCTGATAGGTGGCGGATTGGAGCTCACGCGTCTGTCTGTGGCTCAGGTTAGTCGTCAAGGACACGATAGAGTCAAGGAGGGAGGGAGGAGGAGAAGGAGAGAAATATCAAAAGGTCAACGGCGCACGTTTGGATTCTGCAGAGAAGACCTGAAATGCCATGTTCCAGTATGTCGAACCATGCCAGATCCCTGGAGAACAAGGTCTGGAAGAGGCAGCGTCGAGCACTATCGGCTTGCATTTCGCCAAAAGATACCCATAGAGCGAGAAAGGCCGAGTTGAAGAGTCAGTTGGCAAAGCCAAGGCCGAAAAAAAGCAGACACCATCGCGACACATCGTAGAGAGTGCTGTCGCCCGATCGGCTTCCGTCCCCGTACTCGGCGACGATGTCAAAGATCCAGCCCAGAATAATGGCCAAGACGGTCTGAAGAGCGGCAATGGCCAACTCGTTACCGTCCGAGCATGCACCATCCGCCTCCTTTTTCTCGCAGGACATCTCGGCATGAGGCTGGTAGGGCGAAGCACACGCAAATGGCTCCGTTAGCTTTTCCGCCGGGCAGAAGCCAAGGGTGAATAAAAAGAGATGCGAGCCATGGCGATTTCCAGCACCAGCGAGCACAGAACCAGCAGGAAATCACGTCGAGAATAGACATGCCCGGTGGTGCAGCTATCAAGACGCAAACAATACTAAGCAGGCTATCGATGTGATTGTGGAGTTGCATTGTTCGTCGCGATTGTTCGCGCACTGCCCACGGCAGCGGCTGAGCTCGAGACACGGCGGAAGATTGTGGGATCCCGCCGGGCCCTTTGGCCCCTGCGAAAGCCTCACAATTCAGCTCGTGAAACAATAATCTGCCAGGCGGATGGCAAAGAGGCCAGCCGTAATGTGGTCCCGAGTTGCTTGATGCTGAGCAGGGGACTGACGCTGAAGCTGCCACGAAGCAGGCGATAACGGCGGCGCAATTGGCTGATCAAGTCACCCCTGCCCGCGCTCACACGTGATGTGCAATTACAGCCACCCGAGTCTGAGTCATGCATTTTCGTCTCTGCGACTTTGCGACTTTGCGCACCTGGGCAAAAAGGAAACGTCAGAAAAACCACGGCAAAAACGACGGAAGCATAGACAAACAAGCACAGAGAACAAAATTTCAGCCATGGATCCCATGGAAAAAATGACGACGGGCGCCGTGCCCCGCGACTTTGATGCTGCAGACGCCGGCAACATGGAAGAGGTGCGCCTCCCTGCCTCGCCCCCAAGCCTCCCCGCCTGCAGAGCGAGCCTGACCGGGCCTTGCAGATGGAGAAGCAGTTTGCTGTCAAGGTTTTCCAGCACATGCAGACTTATTGGGGCATCCTCGAGAAAGTCCGCGGCTCAAGTCTCCGGCTGACAAAGATGGACGACGACATCTACGGTCACTTCAGGGAGGCTTTCCCCGACTTCGATCCCGCCGCAACCATCGACGAGAACGAGATGAAGAGCAAGGCGGGCAAGGGGCGATGGAGGGCCTTTCTCATGGCGTACGAGAAGAAGATTGACGATTATAACTTCGGCACCATGGTCCGGAACAGCGCCCAAGCCGAGTACGAAGAGGACACGACCATTTTTGGTGCGAGAACCGCCCCGATCCCTTTTGCTTGTAGAGCGCCTTCCCTGCTAACGGTCCTCCGAAGTACCCAGGATGCAGTTTTACGCCATCGAGATTGCGAGGTATTATGGCTTGCTTTGCCGGATACACAGCTAGAAAAGTTTTGCCTAACGTGTCGGGAACAGGAACAAAAACGGCTTGAACGACTGGATTTATACGCAGGCTCAGGCCAAGGCCGCAAACTCGAAATAATGGCTTGTTGCGACCCCTCAGACACAAGAAAGCACCGATGACTGCGATACCTCTCACCTCGGGCCTGACGTCCACGGTCGTGTGCCCAGCCGGTTCATACACCATACCACCGTGTCCGGCCCAGCAGGTGATATATGCATCATGGCCCATCTGCGGCAAGACGTATTCAAGTCTCTTTCGATGAAGCAGTGCACTATATCCAGAGCATTCGGCGAACTATTTCGACGGCACCAAACCTCCTCAGGAAACAGGAGTTCACTCGTCAGGGCCCGGACAACCGGCCTTTGGAGAACATTTCGCGGTCGCGGTTCTCGCTTTGGCGCAACCCCCAGAACCGCCGATGAGAAGTTGCTGAGGGTCTGTCTGGTCAATAGGTGATCTCTTCATACCGCGGGCCAGCTTCTAGCTCACCATAATACCCCGCGACCAGACGCGACTGCACTGTCGCCGCCTGCCACAATCTAGGCTATTCCGGGCGACGCAATCATCGTCTCGAGTTGCACGATGCACAAGACCCCTCGTGCCCGGTCTAGGAAATGCTTCTGATCCTCGCCGTGTCCTTTGAGTACCAGCATTGTCGTCTATCCATCATCCTGTAGTCTAAGACCTGCGAGACGATATCTCGTAAGTGGGCTGGAGGCTCCGGACCAGTCGACTTTGACTGCCTATCCTCAAATGCCACGCAAGCTTTCGTTGTCGTCGTTTTTGTCCAAGCGACGAGCAGCAATGCTTCTCCTGAACCTGTGGGTTGAAGTCCCATCATATCTTCATGCTCGTAGCATCTGGAGCTGAACGTCAGCATATACAGGCGCGATTGGCTTGCGTCAAGACCCTACGTTTGCGAAGTTGCTTCGTGTCCGGATCTTTTTTCCGAAGAAGACGAGCAGCCATGGCACCGTGGTCAAAATGATTGCAATGCCCCCAAGCAGGCCTCCTGCACCGCTGAGGCCCAGGTTGATGAACATGGGAGCGGTAATGAGGGGAAAGGATTCGCCCAGCATGTTTCTGCAGAAGCTCTGCGCGGCTAGAGCCGAGGACGCGTACGTACCGTAGGCGTCGGTCAGGTAGTTGAAGGTGGACAGGTAAACGGAATAGATACCGCAGATGGCGATGCCCAGGCCTATCGCCTCGCCGTACCCGTCCATGTGGTTCGGAAAGACAAAGGCACTGAAGAGGCCGACGGGGAGGAGCATGACTGACGCAGGCAAAGTACAGCCTGGATTCGGGCGACTCAGGGGACAGCCTCATTCGCAGAAAGGCCCAAAAGGTCGAGTCGCTGTACCGAAAGCCCTCGTCGTCGGCGTGGGCTCTCCACTGCGGGTGCCGCAGCAGCTGCTGCTGTGCGATGCTCACGGCGGTCGCGACGGCTGCCGCCGTCATGATGGCGACGTAGACGCGGCTTGACCTGCCGAGGTCGGTGTCGTAGAGGAAGGAGACGACGGAAAAGGAGAGATAGAGGAAACCCCACGAGAAGGCGGCCCAGAGGGAGAAAAAGAAGACGATGGGCTCGGTGAGCAGGAGATAAAAGGGCCGTTGGACGGACAGGACAATCATCCTCGTCACGGTCGGCCGCTGCTCATCTGCTCGGACTAGCCATCGAATGCGTTGCAGCCGACGTGGTGGGGAAAGGGCGTGAGCGACGCGCTTGCCGTCGAGGAAGGAGCCATCTGGTGACGCAGAGGCGGTGTTGGGGATGCTCTCGGGATCGGGGACCCAGAGGCCGTAGGTAGGCACCGTATGCCTCCAGCTCGTCGTGCCACTTGTTGAGCAGCCGGGCCTTTGTTGTCAGCAGGACACTCGCCCGACTCTCCCGATACAGGACCAGAAGCGCGAGCATCAGGGCAGCGTCCATGATGGCTTGGTGCCAGAAAGTCCACTTCCAGGCCGAGGTCGGGTCCGCCACGTCGTGGACCAGGACGGTCGCGACCAGCGGCCCAGCCCCCGTGCCGACCAGCGCCGAGCCGCTAAAGAGGGCCAGGGGCGTGTTCCTGTCGTCCTTGGACCACAGGTCGGCGATGACACCGCCGACGACGGCGCTGAAGACAGACGCCCCGGCCCCGACTAAGAAGCGCGCCACCAAGAGGCCGGCCGCGTTGGGCATGACGAGGCAGAGGGCCTGGAAGATGACGAAGACGGCGCCGGTGGCGGCCAAGACGGGAAACCGGCCCCAGATCTCGGAGACGGGCGCAAGAGCCATGGGCACGACGGCGAAGCCGAGACAAAAGGTGCTTATACCGGCGACCACGACTAGTCAGCTCGAGCCGAGGTCGGCCGCCATGAGGCCGGCGGGCGGCGAATAGGACCTGGCCGAGTAGGCGGAGAGAAAAGTCGCGATGCACGACAAGGCGAGGACGACGTTTTTCCACGCACGACTCCACGCCAGCGGCGACCCAAGCTGTCTCAGGTCTGGGCCGGGAGGCAATGGTCGGGCGCCGGCTCGACTGGCCTCGGACAGTCTGGGGAGCGCCGTTTCGTGCGTGAGGTAGACGTACGAGATGGGGCTGTCGGCGTTGAGCATCGCCCGAGGCTGTCCCGAGCCCCGGCCTTTGTCGCTCGACATGGCCTCGGGACCGCAGGCCGGGAGCGGCAGACCCAGCGCGGCCATTGTTGATCCTGTCGGCCGTGGGCTGCTGCTGCCGGGCCAGAGAGGGCCTGACGAGCACGGGACGAGAGAAATGGCGTTGGGCTCGGGCATCGACCGATAGACCCAGCCGTCTACATGGCTAGCTAGTCAGGAGTGGCTGTGCACCCCGGAGCCGGCTTCGAGAAGCGACTTGGCCCGTGGCTCGTCGCCGGCGTGAGGCGCGACTGGGCCGACCGCTAATTATTTTGCACGGCACGGCCGTGTGCCGCGCTCACTGAGGCGGTGGGCCAGCCGGTCGCTCGCGCGGCGTGATTGGCTTGCGCCCCATCTCGGCTGGCGGGAAAGGGATCCGACGCGACGGCTGCGCCGCTGCCGCCGACCGCCGCCTCCCGAAATTTCGGCCAAGAGGACGCTGACGAGGCTGCCACCGCTACCGGCAGTGAGGCACGAGGCCGGCGACACCAAGTCTTGAGTCCCGTGTCGTTCAGGACTTTCTTCGCGTCACAGCGGACAGACGCCTCCGCACATGTCGCGGCGGGTGTCACGGCGCTGGCAACTTGCCGTCGTACCCCATGCGCTGACGCGGGACTGGCACAACCCAGCCAACGTGACGAGATTGAGCCGTTTACGGTCTCCTCACTACCTCACTCTTCCCTCGTCAGCGCCTGTAGCTTCTGGTCTCGATAAGGAGAGGTGTTCAGCACGTTTTGGCCCCTATCTAGTATCAATGTCCTTGATCGGTTCGAGTCGAAGCCACGAGCGAGAGCAAATACCTCGTCACCGTTCGACCGTTTCTTGTATGCCACCAACGTCTTCGATCCTAGTCTCCTGAAAAAGCGGCTCGGACATCTTACGGCTCCCATTCGACCCAACACGCCTCCGCCCGCCTTCGGCTGCCTCAGCCACCCGATCCGCCGCGCCCTCCTTGAGCGTGCCGTCTTCGTTGACAACCTCGGCGAGATAGAGGGTGAAGAGGATGACAAGGTAGATGTCGTGCGTGGTCTTGTTTCGGAGCACATACCTCAGCTGGTGTGAGCGCCTGAAGTAGATGGCGGGTTAGCTCATGGCGGCAAGCACAGCAGCTTTTTTTTGGTGCTACCCACCTTGAACTCTTGCCATCCCAGTACTTGGCGATGGGAAGCTGGAAGCCCGGCAGCCGAAGGGTCAGGTTGGCGAAGTCGAGATATGGGTTGAAGAAGTCCAAGCCATAGGTTTGGCCGTAGCGAAATAACCACTTGTCCTTGCTGTCGTCGCGCAGCGCCCACTTCATGCGCGCCTTGCTGTCCTGGGGCATGCCGAGTGAAGCGCGCGCCTCGAGGCCCTGCTCATCGCCCCCCTCGTCGAACCACAAGCCGCCGCGGTCGGTGTCATACTGGCCGGCGCCGACATGGATGATGTTGAACGAGCTGAGGGCCGGTCCGTAGAGGTAAGGCTTGTCGACGTAGGCGTCCCCGTCGAGGCCCGGATCGATCCACCACCGGACGATGCTCAGCGCAGTGCTGAAGCCCGACGGAAGCTTGTCGCGGATGGGGCGGTCAAAGTCGTTGCCGAACTGCAGATCGGCGCCGCAGATGCCCTCCGATTGAGGCTTGGCCGACGCGAGCGGCTGGCGCGGCGTGAAGCGCAGCGAGATGCTGTACTGGTCTTTGTTGGCAGCGTGGGGTCCCGAGCAGAAATACGGCGAAGTCGTCGGCGACCCGCGAGGCAGACCCCGGTAGTTCTCGATGCGCACGTTGAGCTCGACGTCGGCGAGCTCGCCTTTGATCGGCAGTGGCTCTGGTCTGTTGACGGAGACCTCGCTGTGGCCGGCTTCATCGTAGCCGGGGCCGGCTGTAATGCGCAGCACATATTTTGGCTCTTCAGCCATCGAATAGTCGCCTCCTGGCGCCCCGGAGGAACGCAGGGCAGGGGAGGAGAGGGGGCTGGTGCCCGCCTGTCGGGCGGCAGGAACGCGGCTCCTAGCCCGAGGTCGACGGCGAGTCGCTGCGCGCGGCGCAAAGCAACTGTACTGTGCGCTTCTGTGATGCGGCTACTTCGTACCCCAGGAACCGAATGGCGCGGGCTAGCGGGGGTCGGAGGGAAAGACGGGCAGAAGAGGCTGGCTGAGCAGTGGACAGGGCCAGGGCTTGCCGAACCACACGCGACCTGACCACGATGGTGTTGATGGTTGGGGGACTAATAATAGGTAAGACGTGTCGCAGCATCAGACGAAGAGCCGGCAAACCCACCTCGTGCACGCGCATGCTGCAGTCGCAGTTCAGGTACAGACGAGGGAAATATGTAGGCCTTAGTTATCCACCTGGCTGTCCCCGTTATCTCGTCCTGTCTATCCACGAATACTACCGCCCTTGAATTCTTGTCATCCATCTGTGCGTCCGCTCCTTGGCCCTCCAACGGCCCAAAGCTCGAGGTCAAGCTGGCGCTAGCTCAAACGCGGCAGAAACTAATCCACCGGGATACAACTTCGCTCCTTGCCCTCGGAGCTCTCGGGTCTCCTCCGCCTTCTGGGTCATTCGGCAAAAGGCACGAGTTTGATGGAGGAAGGACCCGTTCATCGAATCAGCCTGATGTCATTGCCACTGCCCCCTCTGCTCATCCGAGTTTTGTCTTTTCTGTCGAAACCAGTCGGGTGCGCTTCCCTAGCCACTTTCTCGCCTGGCTGGTTTCTGCGTTTCACTTGCCCGAGCTTGCCGGTATCGCAACGATAATTACCGAGCTAGTTTTTGACTTGCAACAAACTGTAGCTGAAACGTCCCGACGTGACAGATGCTCTCTGACCCTCCTCGATGCAAGTGGCTTCATCGGAACTCACGTGATTGGCCGTTTCTGTGGATATATGGCTGTATGGCCCCCCCGGTACTCGACGAAGCGTGAAAATTATTCATGTCAAATCAAAGCATCGTCAAGGACGCCTTCCCCACACATAAGAAGACTCGCCAAGCTGTGGCGTTTGATTCGGTAGACTACAAAAAGAGGTAACCGGGCCAGCCAGCTGCCTCTGCCTTTTGGACTTCATCAACAGGAACATCGGGCCGCAGCATCGTCATCTGAATTCCGTACGATCACGTGTCGATTAAAATAATTCACATCCTCGCATGGGGCCGAGAGCTATTATCACTACGTATACCTAACTACTTGGACCTCGTCGCACTTCTCCTGGCAGCTCAGCTCGCCCATTTGAACCTGTCACCATGATCGGGACGTCTCTTCTCGACTTGATTCTAGTTTACTTCTTCATATTCCTCTTTCGCTACACCCCTGGCCTCTACCTGACTCCTCAGCCTTGGCCTCCTGTTTGGCTCTTCCGCCAGGAATGGCGTTGCGGCACGCTGCCTGTGCCTCTTGCTCGTCGCAGAAATGCTATTCTACCGCTTTCATCAGCTGCTACCATGCTCGGCGGCTGCATCGTTCTGGGAGGCATCCGGAGCCTCTGTTCCCTACCGCCAGACGGGCTCTCTTCCTCCGATGCATGTCCCAAACCTCTGACCTGGAAAACTACTTGAAGTGGTGGTTTCTGGGAGCTTGTCCAGACCAGATTTTCCGCGAGAACGTGCGGGACTTCTTACTCTGGGCCTTCTTTGACATCAACGAGCCCGAGGCGCTTGTCGGCCCCCACCGCAAGGCCCTCTCTGTAGAGATCGACGACTACATAGCTCAGATCGAGAGGCGACTTCGACGGCCTTTGCATCCCGGCCGTGCCGGTAATGTGCGTTTTCTTCTGACTATCGACGACGTTGAGACAACCTACCACAGCCTGGCCTGGTACTTGGTCATCTTCATCGTCGATCATATCACCCACGTGGCCATGCTCTGGCTTGGATTCCACACTACTACGCCAGGGCGCCCCTTTTGGCCCTCGAAACGTTCCCACCGCAGCCACTGGAGCTCGTCTCCCGGCGGCGGTCGCCGACCCCGTCTCTGGGCTACTGGCACTACCCACAACGCCCCGGCCAACACCATCAGACCATCGTCTTCTTTCACGGCATCGGAGTTGGTCTTTTGACATACGTAGCCTTCGTAGCCAGTCTAATTGAAGCTAGAAAGCCCGGCGGTCATGGCCACGACCGTGAACTCATAATTCCGGAACTTCTTCCTATATCCTTCCGCCTAACTACGCCTCCTCCGAGCCGGACCGAGTTTTTGGGTCAGATGGAGAAGATTCTGAATCGTCATATCGGCGAGGACGACTTCACAATCGTGTCTCATTCCTATGGCTCGGTCCCGACGACCCATCTACTTCTATCGCCTATTCTCGGCTCCAGAATGGCGTCGGTGGTCCTGGTCGACCCTGTGACGATCATGCTTCACCTGCCAACCGTGGCCTATAACTTTACTCGAAGGCAATCCAAGGAGGCCAATGAATGGCAGTTATGGTATTTTGCCAGCCGTGACCCCGGCGTGTCCCTTTGTCTCGGTCGCTATTTCTTCTGGCGAGAAAACATCATCTGGCGGGAGGAGTTCCTCTTCCACCACGGCAGTCGTTCAGGTGCCAGAAAGGTCGTGGTGTGTCTGTCTGGTCGGGACTTGATTGTAGATGTTGGTGCCGTCGAGCAGTATCTGCGTCAAGAGATTGAAGATGACTCGACGGCTCAAAAAAGTTGCCCTGCTCGTGAAAAGACTGAAAGAATCGATGTGGTTGTGTTTCCGGGCCTCGACCACGCACAGATTTTCGACACCGCGGCAAACCGTGCAAAACTCGTTGGTATTGTCGAATCATGCTGTGGCCGGTGAGTAGCAATGCTGGGGACAGCTTAGGCACGGCTTGGGCGTGGTTTTATAATCCTTTTTCGCGGCAAATGTGAACTCCAAGTTTCTTAAAGTAAGCATTGACAGCATATTGGTCGAGGCTTATATCACAGTATTGTTCCCTTGGGTGATGAGAAGCCGGTGCGCTTGACTCTATTCAATCTTTTCACGAACAGATGGGTAAAAACTAAAAATAAAACACTACGCATAATCTCACTGACTTTTCCCAGACAAAAGACGAGCAGGGGTGTCGTGACAGTCAGTCGAACAGCTGTCCTGCCGAATTGACGATGAGGAGACTATTTCATCGCTTAATTTCATTGATAAAAGAGTGTGCTTCGTGGCTTGCTTCTGCAATGTCCAGACCAATGTAATGTTCGTTGTACTTCATAGCCAGCGAGACAGCGGGCAAGACGCAAAAGACCACTACCAAATCAGTCCGATGAAGAGCCGTGGAGCAATTTCACAGCATTTTTCTCAAAAAAGCTGATGAACATACAAGCCAGGGAGCTTTGAGAATAAAATTTTGAGGGGCAGGAACATGACTAGTGGTGCCAGGCTGTTGCTGTGTGCAAATTCGATGCGATAGCTGTTTTTTTCTCAGCTTCAGGTTTGCCAAGGCGGGCTCAATCCTCTTGGGCAAAACAATGCCGGGGCTTCATGATCACGAATTAAAAAATTCGTCACTCCTATGCTCAGCGTATCGGAGCCATATAGAGCGTACTCTGGCTTGGAACGAGAAGCACATGGCCGTTGGGGTTGTTGATAGATGAGACATATGGACCCGTATCTTGTGACTTTCGGGAAATATTTGACATTTCCGAACTACATGGCGCATGTTCGAGGCTAAATTGACTTTCCATTCACTGCTCTGGAACTGAGGCTGCACACTCCTCGGCTTCTTCATCTTGGGCGAGTAGAAGACCTTGTTCCCTTGAAACGATCACTGAAAGCCGGAAAGTCGCCCCTCGGGCCACATCCAACCGTCTCATGCCCCGAGCACATGTGCAACCCCATCATCTGGCGCGGAGATTGCGAGGACTGGTCGTTTGCCAACTTCCGTTCTGTAAAAATGTGGGCTGCCTTGGCATCAACCCACGGACGCTGGACGGGGTTTCCGCATTTTAGAGGTCGTTGGATGCTTCTAGGAAAGCCATGAAAATGCTCATTGTATGAGTATAAAAACAAGCATCTCCATCAGGCCTTGAAGACTGTTCATGCTTTCGCCCTCTACTCCATCCTCAACATTCTCAAAGAGCCATAGACCAAGCCTCGGAGCGCCTAGCTGCCTACAGCGCAACAATAGGTCTCGAAAGCCTGACATCGTCATCAGCCGCTTAGCACGACCGAAACGCACCGCCCACTCACAAAGATGTGCACTTCTTTCACGGTATTCCTCAGCTGCTCACGATGCGGCTTCCGCTGGATCGCATCGCCTCAACACCCCCAATTCTGCGATGAATCAAAGAGTCGAACACTGCCTCACCCTCCGGTCATGGGCGACTGTGAGCCAGGCATCCTCTGGAACTATGCCCTTACCACGTCCAGAGAGGTTTGCATACACTGCCTTGAGAGACGGTGACGCGGCGGACGCCTCTAGATGTTACCGGCACTCGCCACCTCCTCTCTCCTGCGACCGGACTTGAGAGTTCTCCCGATATAGTGACACGGGACGATGGGGGCAAGGAATTAAGAGAAACTGTTTATGATTTCTGGAACTTAACATTCGAAAGACCAGACTTTGGAAGAAAGAAACATGCACAGATAGTCAGGGACGAGATACTCGAGCCGAATATACCTGAAGTCGAAATGAACTAGTTTGCGTTGCTGGCTTCTTCGACTTATAGCGGCCTATTATGGTAAGCCCACGGTTCATGAAGCAGTGATGCGCAGTTTCGGAGACGATGGACAGCAGAAGTCCGATGCGGCACAGGCTTCGTGGTGACGGGTGTATATGTTGAGACTTGAGTCACAGACCTGCCTGCCGGTGATGTACAGAACTGCGAATGACCCATTCAATGATTCGGGGATCTAGCAAGTGGCAGTGAGCACTGGGTAGGGAACATGAACGACAGTACGTAGGGGCTGGGAGTGCTCCCAAGGCTGAAGGGAAGCACTTGAAGGTGAATGACCGGACGGGGGAAAAAATAGAGCTACCACTAGGACCAGTTGGACCTTGGCCCGATGTAAGCACGCAGACTATCCGTTTCAGGTTCTAATGTCTCTTTCCCATGCGATCAGGTGGGAGAGATTCATGCCAAGGACTCATGAGTCAAGTCAACAGTAAAGTGGTTTTGACTTAGTTTATGTAGTCGTCAATCCCGGAACTCTGGTAAAATCAGTCCATTTAATTGGTGATGGTCAAGGAGCAAGAACGCTGGCTGTTCTTCAAAGGTTCGAAAAGGGGAAAATGGGCTAATAAGATGGAGTTAAAGACGCATGCAGAATCGAGCAAGGGACCCCTGCTAAACAATCGTCTAACTAGCTAGTTAGGTATATTGACTGGTCTCCTGCATAATCCGTTGATGAGCATAATACCAGTGAGATATATTCAACTAACAAGAGCTGAACTATGCGAATGACGACGATGAATTACCCTGCGTAAGCGCCATCAAGCGTCCAAAAGTGATTTATTCACTTGGTACACGTCACGTCCTGAGATGGTGGTGCCATGGTCGCCGACATTACTTGCCAGCCTTGATCCTCAGCGTTGCTCGAGAGCCGGGCGGCTGCACTCGGTGACGTGCACTATTCACTCATGCTCTGGTTCACCGGACATCCCCCTCTTGCGGGTGCGATGGGCCAGAGCCAGCTTCGGAGCCGAGCGCACATGAAGAGCTGACCTGATGGTTGCAGGCGAGCCTGCATCGCGACGGCCATGGCAGTCGGTCCCCGTTTGCAGCAGATCACGGGGCAAGATGTCGCAAAGCGCTGTCCAACTCTTGGCCATACCCTCCGAGCTCATCCACAATATATTGATGCAGGTGTCTGTGCGCGACCTGGTCAGTCTCTCGGCAACAAGCCAGGAGATGCGCAAATATGCCATATCCGACTACCAGTGGCAACGCCGAGTCCAGGACAACGTACCCTGTCAAACGGTCGCGACTGCGGGCCCTTACTCGAGCTACCGAGAACTCTACGCCGCTCACGACCTGGCCTGGTTCTTATCAAAGTACAAGATTTGGTTCTGCGATCAAGGCTTGACGGGAAAGTTGATGATCGTGCGCTTCGACCCGAGGCGAGACTGCATCGAGGGGTATCGGTTGTTGGCAGCCAGCCATCGGAAAAGCTCTACGCTCTGGTCCGCAGACGAGCAAGTGACGGTCCACGAATTCGAGCCGCATGTCAAGCTGCATCTTGACAAGCCCGTGCTGCATTTTCGGATTGGGGACGGGCAGCAGGGGAAGGGGGCTTCGTTCTCAAGACCCGGCGCCAACCGGTTTGCGGACGAGGTGCCCATGTCGCTGGAGATTGGCACGGGAGGCTTGTTCAGCAATTTCGGGTTGGTGCGGCCGTTGGATGCAGAGGT
>KN173726.1:48143-113231 GCA_000758425.1 Nilaparvata lugens yeast-like symbiont | reverse complement strand
TTTCCCTACGAAAAAATCTGGCCGCCACCGGCCATACCAGCTCGCCAGCATGCGTCAAGGACTCAGGTAGGGCAAATAGCCGACGACCGACATAGGTCAAGGCCCGAGGTGTGCGATCAGATCTTCCGCATCCGCGAGTGGATGGAGATGTCGGCCAACTGGGTGGCGTCGAGCCTAGCGGACCCGACCGGGAGTCTGGCGCAGCAGAGGACGACGAGGGTGCACATGGGCGAAGAAGTCGTGACGTACGCAACCCTGGATCCGGAGTACTACACGCCAACCCGCATCAAACCTTGGCGGGGCATCTGGGTGGGCGACTATGGCGGACACGGCTGCGAGTTCGTGCTCATCAGCCAGCCAGACGATGCAGAAGCGACAGACGGCGAGCTCGGGCTGAGGCGCGGAGAAGCAGAGGCGGAGGAGGCGTGGCAACAGAGGAGGCTGGAGGCGCGCATCTACCGGGGCCGGCTCGAGGCCATCAAGCTCACGGGCGATCCCAACATTTCGCGGGGCGAGTACACCTTTCGAGTGGATGACCTGGGTCCCGGCGGCTACATGGGCATGGCGAAGGAGGCGCCTTTTGTCGGAGCTCGAGTGGTGCTAGGCAGGGGCCACGTTGGGGGGAGGGTTTCGTGGACGGTAGGTGATGGCGGGCTTGATGGCCGCAGCTTACCCCGACGAGACTGACGAGCCGCGCAGACAAGTTCATTGAGAGCCAGCTGTTCCTCATTTCGCAGGACCGGATTGCCCATAATTGGGTCAGCTGCGGGCACATAATCTTCTTCGAAAGGGTTCACGTAGACAAGCTATGGCGCGACGTGACGACGAGGCTTTCGCTCCTCTGACTCGCACGCTGCCCAAGAAACCCGCTAGCTGCATTGCTATCCGCAGCTGCATAGTTGGCGGCAGTGTAGGGTAGTTAAAATCATCGAAGGCGTCTGAGACGTGGTGCCTGGTTTTATGTATGCGGCACCGAGCTTGTTCACAAGTGTGACGGTTGCCCCGTATTAAATATGCCTGCTATCGTGACGAGATGAGCCGCCATGGCTGGGGACCACGGAGCGATGACGCGCGGAAAAAAAATCCGATCATTCCGTCAACTCCCGCCTCTCCCATTCCTTGTCGACCTTCGTCTCCCCCCCCCTTAAACTATCGTCAGTAGCCCCTGTTGACGCGGCCGGCTGCGCTTTTGATAGACGGCCGAGAGCCGCGACTGACCAGCCCAAGAGATCGACCATGGCCCAGCGCCCGGTCCGGCGCGTCTGAGCCTCCCCCATTGCGACGTTGCCCGTCTCCCATGTGGCCAAGATGCGCCATGCGGCCGAGAGGCGTCGTCGGCCTCGCTCAGCGGCCGCTCCTGCCGGCCTCGCGGGCCGCGCCTCGCGGGCTCTGGAGCCTGCCCCCGGGTGTCCGGGCCGGGGCCGGGCCTCGGAGCCGGCCTCGCCTCTCGCTCGCCCGCGACGGCCGACCGGCCCAGGAGAGCATCGAGGACCCCTTCGCCGACGACCCCTGGCGGCACCCTGACCTCATCACCATGACGGCCAGGCCGTGCAATGCCGAGACGCCCGGCGAGGCCCTCGATGCCCACTTCCTGACGCCAAACGACCTCTTCTACGTACGCAACCACATGTGGGTTCCCAAGGTAGACCCGGCTGCCGCCGACGCCCACGTCTTGACCGTCGAGCTCCTCGATGGCTCCGTCAAGCAGTACACGCTCCACGACCTCAAGACCAGCTTTCCGAGCCGCAGCGTCACGGCCGTCTTGAAATGCTCGGGCAATCGCAGGAGACACATGACCCAGGGCTCCCGCCGCCCCACAAACGGCCTTCAGTGGTCGGCCGGGGCCATCTCTAACGCCTCCTGGCAAGGCGTGCTCCTCTCCGACGTCCTCGCCGATGCCGGCTTCGACGTAGCTTCGGGTCTCGGCGGAACCAGCCAGGCAAAGCACGTGCATTTTGCCGGCCTGGAAGCCTACAGCGCCTCCATCCCCATCAAAAAGGCCGTCGACCCTCAGGACGACGTCTTGCTGGCCTATTCTATGAACGGCGTCCCGCTGCCTCCGGACCACGGCTTTCCTCTGCGTGCCATCGTTCCCGGTCACGTGGCCGCCTGCTCCGTCAAGTGGCTCAGCCAGATCGTCCTGAGCGAGGACGAGAGCACAAGCCAGTGGCAACGGCGAGACTACAAGTGTTTCGGCCCCAACGAGACCAACGTCGACTGGGACGCGGCCCCGGTCATACAGGAGCTCTCCGTCCAGAGCGCCATCACCGCCGTCAAGCTGGGAGGCTGGGTCGACCGACCGGCCGACGCCCAGCCGTCGGCCGACCCGAAGCCGCCCAGCCCGGAGCCGGCCCGCGAGCTGTCTCTCAGCGGCTACGCCTTCTCCGGCGCCGGCCGCGCCATCATCCGCATCGACGTCTCTCGATGACTGCCGCTCTTGGGCTCAGGCTCGCCTCCTCCCGGACTGCGACGCCGACCATGGCGAGCCTGACGTCTGCCACGGCCATGCCTCCTGGAGCTGGAGGCGCTAGCGCTTCCGCGGCACCGTACCGCGCGCCGCCTTCCGCGAGTCCGAGCTGTCGTCGCGCTATCCGGCCGACGCCAAGCCCGAAGGCACGTCCCGAGACTCGACGCAGAGTGATGAGCCAGGCCAAGGCGCCGCCGGCCGACGATGCACCACCGTCACCGTCAAGGCTACTGACGAAACCTATGGTGCGCAACCCGAAACCTACGCCGCCACCTGGAACCTGCGCGGCAACCTGGTGACGGCCTGGCATCGCATCCAGGTCTGAACCGACTGTGTCCCGTTCACCGTCGTTCCCCCTGATGCCCGACCCAACATCACCGAGCAAGGGCTGACGTCGTGACGCTCGGCGTCGGAGCCCTTCATCTGCCATCATCCCTCCTTCCTTCAGCCCCCTGATGTGCCCGGAATGATTCGACGTAAGCCTAGTAACGGCACCGGCTTACGAACAAATAGAAGCATTGTGCTCCCCCAAATCTCCGGTTTGTCTTGGGTATGCACATGGCAAACAGACGACCGTATTTCCTCAACCTGCTGTCGAATCCTCCGCTTGGCTCTGCCTCCTCGTCTCACAAAACCCGTTCAGTCCCGCCTGCCGCCCGAATCGAGCCTGGTTTTACAGCTGGTATTATTCTTACAAGCGGTCTAGCATGGGCCGTGACGTATCGTCTGCAGCACGCTACTCCTCATTGTTGTCTCCGTCCGAAAAGTACTCAAAGTCACGTGGCACCTTCGCTTCTTCGTCACCTTCGCCGTCCTCGTCGACGGCTGTCAGCACACCCGCCGCCGCCGCCGCGCCGGAGCCTGACCTGGGGTTGCTTGCCGGCGTCTGCGGCTCCGCTAAGCCGAATGCAGATCGACCCTGGGACCGCAGCAGTTGCTCCATGACCGAGTTGCCGCCTGCCGCCCGCGTTGGGTCCACAATCCCTTCCAGCAGCGATCTGGTGCCATCTGGTCGCCCTCCCGCACCGGCCCTCCCGCCCGTGGGGCCAACAACAGGTGCCTGCTCCGTCGTTATCTTGTTCAGCTTCTCCTCCATGAGCGACTTGGGCTCGTTTGGACGCGTATCGTGGAGGAGCAGCGGGCCTCCGGTTGGCTGACTGCAGGTCAGTCGTGTTCGAGACGAGGTCGTCGTCAAAGGACCGGAATTCCGAGTTCGTGGAGGGGAAGAGAGGCTGGAAATGGGGGCTATTTACCTTCTTGACCGGCTGATATCGGCCGACGGGAAAACTTATGAACTTGAGCTGGCTTGGTAATACTCGGCTCATGTTCTCAATCTCGTATCCAATCTTCTCCTTCTCAGACTTTCTCTTGGAGTCGCTAGGCGTGCTAATATCCTTTTCGTCGGCCTCCTTGTCCTTGACCTCATCCTTCTTCTTGTCATCGTCCAGATCCATCTTGTCGCCCGATTTGGTCGTGACTGGGTCGAGATCCATGCTCTCCCGGCGCTGAGCACGTTCCTTCTTCTGAGCTCTCCGTTTGGCCTGCGCCGTTGTGGACAGGATGGCCGCGGCGATGAGAGTTGGTCCTTCTTCTGCCTTGACCTCCTGCTCAGGCGGATAGTCGAATAGACTCTGCCGCGTGGCGCAATGGAACCTGAACTGCGGCATCTCTAGTTCGTGATCCAAGCCGATGACGGCCGTCGGCGAGAAACTGAGCGATAGGAAATGCGTAAAGGGGAACCAGTACCAGTACTGCGTAAAGACGGCCATGCCGACAATGCCAGCCATATTGAGCTTGCCCGTTTGGGTCTGCAAGCCGATCGTGCAGTTGCGACCGCCAGCATCGATGATCCCGAGGGCTAAGGCGGCGCCGAATTTGGTCATGGCATCCTCGTGAAGATCACCGACCACCTTTTTAAGTGTCTTGCGGATGGATGACACCTTTGGGTGCATGGCCTCATTCTGCTGCACCACGATCATGGCAAGAGAAATGAGCGCACCCTGCCGCACAAAATCGGTCGGGTCCTTCATCATGGGCTCCAGTAAGTCAATGGCCTCGTCAAGGCCCGTGCCGGCGCATGAAATACCCAGTGCCATGGCCGAGCCGTAGCGCACGTGTGGGTTATACGACTCGGAAAGCAGCTCTACCATGCGCGGCACGCTGCCCGGTTTGCGGAAGAGGATGAAGCCCAGGCTCATGACGGCGATGCGACGCACGTCGTCGTTAACGTCACTGACAGCCGTGTGGAGAAGTTTCCGGATCGCCTTATTGCTCCCGGTGCCGCAATAGGCCATGGCCACGGTCATAATACCGCCGTAGCGTAGCGTCGGATCGGGATCGTTCAAAAGGCCCTCGATTAATACATCAGCGCCCTCCTGACGGCCATACATGATGAGAGCCATGCCGATGGCGACGCCGCGCACAATCTTCTCGTGCGTCGTCTCGTGCGCGTAGGTTATCATGTCTTCGAGGGCCTTGACGTTTCCTGTGCCGAGCATAATGAGGCCCATGGCGAGGCCGACGGCTTCGCCGTTGAGGGCAGAGTCTTGAAAGAGAATGTCCTTTAGCTTTTCGAAAATGTCGGCGTCGCCCGTGGCCATGCCGGCGATGCCGAGTCCGAGGGCACCGCCATGCTGAACAACTTCTTCCTCGACATGGCTGAGCTGTTCTTTCAAGTATTCGAGAGCACCGGCGCCGTGGTTTGCATGGATGAGCCCGTAGGCGTACAGAGCGCCACCCTGGCTGAAGATGGATCCGCCCCCGAGACCTCCTTGCTTTGGGAGGTAAGGCTCAAGCAGCTTCCCAGCCTGAGACAGGTTGCCACGATGGATGACGCCGAGTGCTGCTGTGGCGGTGAATTTGGACCAATTGACGGCCTTTCCTAACCACTCGAGGTTGTCACGGAAGAATTTGTCGTTGGTAGTGCCTTGATTCATGAAGGCATTGCAAAAGGTAACGGCTGTATGGAAGATGGAGTTACGGCCTTCAAGGCTGTCGCGAACCTTGTTGAGGATGGTCAGGTCGGTGTGATTGTTGCGGTAGAGAAACTCGAGATTGAGATAAATTGTCTTGGACCCGTCGAGAATGGAGCGGACGTTGTCGTAGGCCTTGCTCAGCTTGTCTGACATGGCATCCTCGGGCGCCTCTTGTTGGTTGTCGAGCAGACCGTCAGTCTCCTTGGACTCGTCAGCGTCGTTATCCTTGGCAGAACGCTTGCTTGCAGGCAAGGAAGCGAGGACGCGACCCAGAAACTCTTGGGTGCCATTATCGTAAAGGTCAAAGGCGATCTGGTAGGCATTGGCAAGTGAAGTGCGATCGCCATTATTGACAAGGGTGCGCAGCATTCGTGACGCCTCTTCGTCGGAGTTGAGGTAGACGACACACCGGGCAATGGCAAAGTAGTCAGGGTTGACGATGTCGTTTAGCAAATCAAGTATAAGGCGCAAAATCTGGGTGCGAAAGCCTCGCTCCTGCACGACGTCCATGCATATGCTTAACGTATATTCCATGAGCTCCTCGACCGGGCCCGGCATGCCATCTTGAGGTTTCGTCTTTGAGCGCCTTTCGTCATCGCTAGCACATTTGATGACGCGGCGCAGTATGTCTAAATTCTTGGCTTCGATGGCGATGCCAACAACCTGACGATAGCGGCCCTGATTGAGGCAACTTTCGAAAAGACGTTCAACGACACGGCACAATGAAGCCTCGGTAGCCTGATCGAGCAGCTGTGTGGTAGGGGCAGAGCGTGCTTGTTTGTTGAAAGGCTGAAAGGTCGCATCAAGAATGGTATTATCGATGGAAGCACGCGAGAGAAGCGACTTGGGAGGTAAAGTGGTGTGAGAAAATGGAGTGGTTGGAGACGTAAGGGCACCCTCGGAGGCGTGAGAAAAAGTCGTGGTAAGCTCGGGCAGGTCCATGTTGGTCGACGCGGTGGGTTTGGCTTGCCGGGCGGCAGTGATGCTGATATACTGGTCGACACACTTGGAGATGATCGTCTCCTCAAACTCGCCCGGGGCATCAAGCTTGAAAAGGTCACTGGCAGCAAGAGCGAAGACCATGCTATCATTGTAGGCCTGGAGATGGTAATAAACCTTTGCTAAAACAAGGGCGGCCAGCTGTCGTTCGGGAAACGACTCGTCCTCGTACAGAGCCTCGCTAAGGTAGGCAATTGTCAGCTGTCTTGTCTGGAGAGGGTATAGATTCGGGCGCGTACAGTTGGCTGAGGGCACCAGCCACCTCAGTCCAAACGGTGTCGATGTCATCGATCAGCGTCTGCAAAGCAAATATTCTGAGCTCGGGCTCCTCGTCGGCGAGGAAGGCCAACATGCCGGTTGCCGAGACCAGACCAGGCATCATGGGCAACAGGCAAGACGAGAGAGGCAAACGAGCTTCGACGGTATGCCTTTCAAGAAGATAGAGAGGGATGAGAAAAATTTTAAAAGAAAGGGGAGGAAGGCGGCCAAGGTGGAAGTGAGTTACGAGGATGAAATGCAGGAACAGGGAGAGACCGGCTGGGGTGGATAAAGCTTTGCTGGCTGAGTAGTTAGACTGCTTGCGGGAGACAAATAATTACAGTACACTGCAGGCAACGTGAGGCTGCGTGTCCTGGGTGATCACGTCAGGGGATTGCTGCGCATATCACGTGACTTTTGCGTTCCTTTTTGCGAACCCCAACGCGCTGCACAGACTGTTAAAATCCGATGACGGACGCAGTCTTCGCCTCTGCCCGAGACCGAAGATTTTACAGACTCTCGTCTCTGGCCGGTTAGGCGACGGTCATGCATCGAAGTTTGGCAGCGAGGATGTGGCGAGCAGGCAGGGCAGAATGTGAAAATGGAGACGAAGTTGGCAGCGAGTTTTGGCGATGCTCGACTGACGTCGTGTTCCAAATCTTCCATATCAAGTCCGAAAGGCTGACTGGCTGGCTGGCTGGCTGGATGGCGGGCGGCTAGTTAGAAGATGGCCTAGTTGCGGTGCTCAGCCAGCCAACCCCTTACCCACAATCTCGTACCACGGCGAGTTGATTGCGTGGCCGTCAAAAGGGATCCCCGGGCTTGGGCTCGAATCAACACCTTGCTATGCCTGCAACAACAGCCCAACGCTGAGGCTCGAGTCGTTTCCCAGAGCGCAGGAGCGGCCAGCGCAAGTTTCCATAAACAAAACACCTTGAATTGCCCAAAGCAGGGCAGGTGGAAGTTAACACGTCGACAGCAAGGCTGAGAAAAGCAAGGAGCGAGCAAAACAGGCACATCGTCGTCTGCTCTGATCCAGTCTTTTTCCCCCTCCCGAGCGCTCGTGCCTCCCTTTCCCCCCGCAGAGCAAAGCCCCCTCGTTTCGGCCTCCCTCTTCTACACCCACAGCCTTGACTGCGCCGCCATGAACTTGCCCGACTCGGCGTTTTCGTTGCTCGCCACGACTATCGCAATCTGATGCTCCGCGACCTTGTCAACATCGATTGCGGTTTACGTACTAGACGGACGGCGCCGTACCGCTGCCCCGAGGCCTTAGAGAAGGAAAACAGTCAGGAAAGACGGCGAAAAGAACCGCACAGGGCGAAATCGGGAGTTGCGACAGGATAGAGGCCTGCAGAGAGAGGTGGAAAGACCGGCGCGCAAATACGAGCGTGTGCGCGCAAAAAAACGAGGCGAGGCGGGACGCGTCAAGGCCTTCAACAAGGTGCCACCATGGATCTCCGCTCTGTTCTGAACACGGCCGACTCTCAGCAGCAGGGCCATGGTGACGCCCATCCCTCGCCTGTAAAGCCTATGGGTCGCGAGTTTCCCCATACTCATCATCACCATCAGCAGCAGCAGCCTCCATGCCTGCCGTCTTCTTACCAAGGCAGCCCGCATCAGCAGCCCTTCCAAGTCGCGATTTCGCCCGGCGCTGTGGCCCGACCGATGCCTTTGCAGATGGCCATACCTCACACACCAAATCCCTCGTCTTACCGTCCGTCGCCGACGCCTACGCCGACGACAGGAGCCGGCGGCAGCGCGTCTGCCTATTTCGAGACCACAAGCCCCAGCCAGCGGCATCAATTTCCACCAATATCGTATCACCAACTTCCGCAACAGCAGTCGCCGCAGCCCCAACATCAACACCAGCAACATCAGCAACACCGTCATCATCATCATAATCATCATCAGCATCATAATCATCAGCAACATCAGCAGCAGCCGTCGCCGCCGACGCCGCTCCAGCTTCAGCGGCCTGCGCAGCACCAGCGCCGAGATAGCCTACATCATCACCAACCGCAGCATTCACAGCAGCCGGGCTTCGTGATCCAACAGCAACATCAGCGCTCACACTCCGCCCACTCCATTCCCACTCCGACCCAAATCTCGGCGCAACCGTTACCATTTGGCTCGCTTCACGCCCATGCCTCTGAGGCAGCCGATTTTGCCCGCCATCCTCCGCAGCCTGCCCCCCCTCTCGGCCCAGCGCCACACTCGTCTGCCGCCGCCTTCGCTCATCCGCCGAGCCCCCAGCAACAGCGCACGCCTCAACCGGTCGCTCAGCGCCTCTCCAGCGTCCCCGGCTCTCACGATCCGTCAGCCTCGGACGCTCCAAGCCGTCCGCGAGACGGCAGCCCGTCTGTGAGTCCCAGAACGCGCGTTACATCGCTGGCTACCAGAAACCCGGGCCCCATGATGGTCGAAACCATAACGCCGGCCAAGCGCAAGCTCGATGACCGCTGCGTGAGCCCCGGCGAGCTTGATCATCGTGACGCCCGCCCGCCGCCTGCAGAGCCGCCAAGCAGCGGTCGTCGCTCCGAATCTCGGGCTTCCCAAAAGCGCTGCGTGTTCTATGCCGATCCGCCTATTTGGGCCCAGAGCGCCCGCGTCCTCGGCTCCAAGATGCCCTTGCAGGCCAATTTTGTCTTGCAGAAACGGCCTCAGGCTCATGTTAATGGCAGATCTCAGCCACCGAGCCGCCACACATCGCCGGAGCCCCCTCGAAGTCAAGCCACAGTGGGAACGGCGCAAGCGGCGCCGACGCCCCATAACCTACTAGGGTCTTGGGAAGCCAGTATCATGGGGGTCAAGCCATACGAGGAAATCTCCAAGAAAATTGCCGATTTCATCTTCATCCATGTTATTAACAACCCGGACTCTCAGGAGATTGCCAGCCGCGGTATCCAATTTGAGATTGAGGCCAAGCTAGGCACGCTCATAGACAAGGACACAAACCACCGTGTCGACCGGCTGTTAGACTCGGAATGCGTGCTGCATGACACGGGTCGCGTCACCTTTCGGAGTAGTATGACCGAAGTGCGTTTTCCAAAGCAGCTTTGCACCTTCCCTCCATCGTCCCTCTAATGCGAGCGCTGACTATCGTTGCAGATACAGCACAAGGCCTTCAACGACTTTCTTAACAGCGTCGTCATTCAGACGGACCCTCGCGCACCCAACGGGGCCAGCAGGGTGCAAGTGCACTACAAGCACAGGCGCGAAATCGATCGCTTCTTTGAACTTAGCCCCCAGATGCAAGGTCGCATTCCCGGCTGCATGCGATCCCGACTCGGCTCTCGCAGCCGCAATGTTCGGGTGAGGGTTACGTACGACCAGAAGACGCATGAGATTTTGCATAAGATCATCAAGGCCCGCGTTGCCGACCTGGACCTGCACATGCCTACTTGCCCCATGGACTGCCGGTTAAGCATCAACCTCGAGATGGACTGGGACGGATCGGTGGAGGAGCTTGAACAGCTGGGCACAGCCAGCTCGGGCGACAAGACTCCAGATCGATGCAAGGATAGGCTCAGCTATTCACAAGGCCACTACCAGGTTGACCTGACGCAGGTGACGCAAAACGGTCCCGGCCCAGGAGTAAGTTGCCCGACAATCCTAACCGTCGTGCCGATGTCGCACGCTGACTTTTGTCTTTCCGTTTTGCCCATTACAGAACGCTGCACGAGCTGATAGAGAACACGAGTTGGAAATCGAGCTAGCCGCCGATAGCGTCATGAACCAGGGGACCAGGGCTATGAACGGCGCTCCCCACCGATACCAGGAGCTTGTCGAGGGGTTGGTGGACAACATTCGGGTGCTGGCACGCAAGGCTCGAGACTTTTCTACCTGAGAGGCGGTTATTTTATGGTCGTGTAACTGACCGGCGACCCGCGTCTTTATCTGAGGAGAGGGAGGAAAGGAAAGGGAGGGCGAGATGCAAGAGCCGTCCCAGCTGACGGCCAAACTTTGTTTTCCAGCGAATTTACAGCGGTTTATGCCGTCGACTCTGGCGGTGGGCGTACCAGATTCTTGTGCCACCACACACACTACGTCAGCCGTGCGGCTCAAAAGCCCCGTCCGCATTTGCTCGTGCGGAAGGGGAGGAGGAGAGATAGGCGTTGTGACCGTGGAGGAGCATTGAGTTCAGGATCTTATCTCTACGACATATTTGATGCTCCGCTTACCAGAGGGATTGGCTTCATTTTTTGGGGGGGAAATTCGTACCACGAGTGGAATTCACTGAGCAACGGCCGTGGCATGCTGCCGTCTGGTAAGGAGGAGAGCCTGAGGCCGTCTTGGGGAGGGGAGGTGGGCCGGCCTCAACATCAGCATATTATAGGCAGCACTATACGGATTTGTTACCATCTTCAGGCCAGCCACGTGTGGGCCGCAGAGCAAGAGAGGAGGCAGGAGAGCGAGGTCGAGGGAGCGAAGGGGGAGGGGCAGAGGTGCTGTTGTTCCTACAATGGAACGCGGCCAGGGAGCGAGATAAGGCCGTGTCGAGATAAGGCAAGCCGAGATAAGGCGAACCGAGGTACGTCGAAGCAAGACCGAGGCGTCGGGGCCAGGCCGTTGACAAACGGTCAAATCATGGGCTGCAGCTCGGTTCCGAAAGCAGAAGGGAACATGGCAATTACGCAACCGCGCCGCTCCGCGCGAAGAGGCTCCGCGAGAAGAGTCCCAGCCCTACGCTGACGGACTGACGGACGGGCAGCACGAGCTGCTTGGCAAACACAATAACTTCGTCCTTGCTTGTTAAAAATCCCACCCACTTCGACCTTTTCCCACTTTCCGACTCCATTGCAACCCCGCGGCCTGTATTACATAAGTGGCAACGGCTTCCCCGGGCGACGTTATCGTTGTCAACGGTATGAGGATCGATCCAACCCAACCTCTTGTATAACAGTCGCTGCCTGCCCCGTTATCTATCGTCGGGCGGGTCGACGACGACGAGCTTAAATCTGAACGCTACCGGCTGCTGACGGCCTCGAAGGATGGGGGTTCACTTGATTGGCCATCTTGATATGGCCCCTGGTCGTAGTCCTCCCGCTGACTCGCTCACCCTCACTTGCAACCTCATTAACGCGCCGTCTCGCCCTCTGCTTTCACCTCTCTCTTCGGTTCCATGTGTGGCTCAGTCCTCCCCGTTCATCTGCCCTCTGCCTCGCGTACCGTCAAAACGCACGGATCAGGCTTGTTCGGCTTAGTTCGGCTTAGCGCCAAGGCCTCGTCTTACTCTACACATCTCGCTCGCCTTTCCTTAGCCCCACTCCCCCTCTGCTGCTAAGGTGCCTGAGACGAGCGTGGTTCAAAGTTACGCACCAAAAACCCCCAACGGCTTGTTCGACTCTTTGCTCGTCGAGTGCCCGTCGACCGTCGGCATGGACGAGGATAGCAGTCCCAATGCCATCGTTCCCGACCGCGTCCCGCCTCGGAAATGTGCTGCCATCCGAGCCCAGGTCAGTTCCCTGTCCCGGGCTTTGACCACCCGGGACGGCCTCATCGGCGACTATAACTACGCCTATCTCTTTCGGCCCAGCCTTCCCTTTGTCAAGCAGACGGGCCAGCGCAGCCCCTTCTTCGGCCTCCACGACCGCATGCCCGTCCTGCTCGCGCTCATCCTCGGCCTGCAGCATGCCCTTGCCATGCTCGCTGGCATTATCACGCCGCCTCTCATCCTAGGCGGCAGCGCCGGCGTCAATCTTCTTCCTGATCAGCAGCAATATCTCGTATCCACCGCCTTGATCGTTTCTGGCATTTTGTCCGCAGTCCAACTGGGGCATTTCCGCATCCCCAAGACGCCGTAAATCAAGCCTGCCCCTTTTCCGACCGCCTGCATGTTCTGCTCAGCTGACTCGTGCTCTGGATCCAAGCTACTACCTCGGAACAGGAGTCCTGTCTGTTGTCGGCATCTCCTTCAGCATCATTCCCATTGCCCAGGGCGCCTTCCGTCAGATGTATGCCAATGGCTATTGTCCGGTGGACGCGACCGGTAAGCGACTGCCCTGCCCTCAAGGGTACGGCGCCCTCATTGGCACGGCCTCCGTCTGTGCATTGGTCGAGATCCTCATCTCCTTCCTTCCGCCCGCCGTCCTTCTCCGTCTGTTTCCTCCCATCGTCACCGGCCCAACGGTTACACTCATCGGCGTCCACCTGGTCCAGAGCGGCTTCAAGGACTGGATGGGCGGTAGCGGGCTCTGCTCGACCCCGTCGACCGCACCCGCCCTGTTCGCCAAGTGTCCAGTCATTACGGCGCCCCGCGCGTTGCCTTGGGGCTCTGCCGAGTTTCTCGGTCTGGGCTTCGCGGCTTTTGTCACCATCATCTTGTGTGAGCGCTTCGGGTCGCCCATTATGAAATCGACCTCGGTCGCCATCGGCCTGCTCATGGGCTGCATCATTGCCGCCGCCTGCGGCTATTTTGATCCTGCCGGCATCCGCGCGGCACCGGTCGCCTCCTTTATCTGGGTCAAAACATTCCCGCTGTCCATTTACGGGCCGCTGGTGCTACCCGTCATGGCAGTCTTTATCGTCGCCGCCACCGAAGCGGTCGGCGATATCACCGCCACCTGCGACGTGTCGCGCCTCGAGCTCGAGGGCCGCGGCTACGAGGCGCGCGTCCAGGGCGGACTGCTGACGGACGGGTTGAACAGTATCGCCGCCGCCATGATGACCATGACGCCCATGTCGCGCTTCGCCCAGAATAACGGTGTCATTGCTCTGACGCGATGCGCCAACCGTAAGGCCGGCGTTGCTTGCTGCTTGTTCCTCATCCTGATGGGCATCTTTGCCAAGCTGGCCGCGGCTCTCGTGGCCATTCCCAAACCCGTGCTGGGTGGCATGACCACCTTCCTCTTCGGCGCCGTGGCCGTGTCGGGCATCGCAATCCTGGTGCGCGGCGTGCCCTTCACCCGCCGCAGCCGCTTCATCTTGACGACAGGCCTGTCGCTCGGCTACGGCGCGACGCTGGTGCCTAATTACTTCGAGAACGTCTTTACCTACTCGGGCAACAATCACGCGCTCGAGAGCTTTCTCAATGCCATTGTCCTCGTCATGGAGACGGGCTTTGCTGTCACGGCAGTCATCTGCATGTTCCTCAACCTCGTGCTGGCCGAGGACTTGGAGGAGCTCGGGAGCGATGGCGCCGGCGTGGCCACCACCGCCAAGACCGAGGCCAACCCGCGCGATGAGGAAGCCTGGAGCAAAGCGTCATCGCAGAGACCGTCGCCCGGCTGACGGCGCAGCTGAGACGAGGATGCCAGGGCGGCTTACCAAGAAAGAGCCCCTTCCCCCCTCCGTGGTGAGACCGACTAGCGTTCCTGTAATCGCTTTTGTGTTTTGGGAGGGGGGGAGGGGAGGGGGGAAGACGACGGGGAGGGGGGGTTAGGAGGAGAGATACGGGATTTTGCCAAATGAGCGTTTTGCCCATTAGACGGCGGGTTTTGAAAGTCGCTGTTCAGCTGCGGTTCGCACTCAAAGGACGTGCTCTAGTCCACAACTTGCGGGCGACCCAACACTAGCTGACTCATGAAACGCGTGGCAGCCGAGGCTTTGGCGCAAAGGAAAGGCTAGTTCTCCGCCTTATCTACCGGGAGACACGCGCTGGTTGGCTCTTGAAATTCCATTGGTAATCTCCCTCGTGCGCGCACGACGTGTCAATGTGGGATCCGATAGGCGATGAGGGCGAAGAAAGGAGGAAAGGCCGAGGGAGGAGGAACCCACGCAAGGAGACCTGTAGGAGGAACCCACGCAAGGAGACCTGTACATGCAAGTACCTCGTACGGATTCGTATCAGCTCGTTCGCACGCTTGTCGCGCTCTAAGGGACTAGTTTCAAATCAGAGATATTTACGCTGGGAAGGTCTCCCTGGCAAGTTGCGGATGCGCTGCCAAGGTCGTTGAGAGAAAGCTTATAATGCTGGCTCAAGTCAGCTGGCTACAGAGCGTGCGAGGCCGTTTTTGCCCTGGAAGAAGTAGGCGAGTGTTCCGTGCAAGCGCCAAGCGTCGGGCCGACACTTGATCCGCAGGCCGAATGTCACTTCCTCCCAGGGGGGGCCGGTGAGCAGAGAAATGGGCTCCTGGCCCTTAGCTGCACCGTCCCTCGTGTCTTTCCTTGGCCAAGCTGTTCTTCGGCATGGGGCGTTGCTTTGTCGTTTCTCAATAGCGACACCTGCTCTGGAGTAGGCCTCTTCCGCCCGTGACGTGGTTCTTTGGCCCAATAACGTGCCAGAACTGCCATAGAAAATTGGATCTTCTGACTTCTCGCGGGCATGCGCGCTCTTATTTGCGGACCAGATACCGCTAAGGCGCCCTCGGAAGTGTTGTCCGCATTCTGCCTCCGACGGTGATTGGACGCATTAAAGACACCGATCCAGGGGACCCGCCTGATTACCTACGGCCCCCTTTTCCCTTCCGAGCCGCCCTTCCCACAGCGGAGCCTCGCCACTCACGAGCCGACGTGCTCGATCGCCGGAACATGTCGCTGCCCCGAAGATCAAGAACCCCGTTCGACCCGGAACCAGCGCCGGACAGCACCGCCAAGCACACCACCGTACATGCCGCCTACAGAATCAGCAGACCAATCGCCGACGACGACATCGACGACCGGGTCATGATCACCGCCGTCCCCGCCGAATGTCATTTCTGCTGCCGCCTGGTCCGCGACAGCTTCGCCATTGACCGTCTCGCCACCACTCTCAGCATCTGGCTCTCGCCGCCGGTCCCGCGGCGCTGCTGGCGCGGCCGGTGACCCTCGTGTCACACCGGCCCCCCTTTGTCTGTTCCCGCCGGCGGACCAGGCCGCGCCCGTAGCCCCAGGAGGCGAGCACGCGCGACTACGCTGCGCCGCAGCCAGAGCATTGCGCAGAGCATCGGCCGGGCCATCCTCAGCATCCGCCTCCGCCACATCTTCATCCTCCTCATCCCCAGCGTCACCGTCGGCCCCTCCGCGGATTGTCTTCGGCCCCGGTACCGTCACCCGCCTCCCCACAGAGCTTGGCCGGATGCATCTCTCTTCGCCCCTCATCGTCTCCAGCCCGTCACGCATCGCTTTGGCTCGTCGTATTCAGGCTCTCATACCCAACCTAGCCTCGCGCCTCCTCGACTCGGCCTTCGTCAACATGCCCGCCCGCGTTTTTGACGATGCTCTTGGTCGCATTAATGGCCACGACGTGGTCATCAGCGTCGGCGGCGAGTCAGCTGTTGGCCTCGCCAAGGCCATCGGATGCCTCAAGGGCATCCCTCACATATGCATCCCCCCACCACGTACAGCGACTCCAAGATGATGCCCTTACTACTCGATGCTAGCCCGGCTCGACACAGCAGCAGCAGCAGCAGCAGTAGCAAAAAAAATTTCGCCATGGCCAAAGATGTTCTTGCCGGAGGAGGACGCCTGGCAACACAAGCACTGTCCGCGATCCCAAAGTCCTTCCCACCGTCATCATATCTACGACGAAGAGCTCACCAAGAGCGCGCCACGGCGCTTCTCTGCCCCGTCCGATACCGCTGCCATGGCCCAGTCCGCCGAATTCGGAGCTTGTCCTTCCATGAGTGATGATATGGCGCAGTGGAGCTATATTCACCTGCCAGGAGTGTAACCGTCGGCTACCCGCCGTCTCTCCATTTCAAGCTTGCTGGTCGCGTCTCCCCGCATCGAGGTCCAAGGCCCGCTTCGCCACGCTCTGCGATCTATTTAAACATCGTCACCAATTTTGATTCTCGGCCTCGAAGCTAATACCAAAACCTACCTTTTGTCTCCACATTGATCTCGCCCGAAGAGGGGCATCGCGCGAGGGGCTTGGTGGATTTGACGCAACTGGCTCGCAGCCCGCGCCGCGGCCGCCTTCTCAAACGGACACTCATTACAAATGCCATGGGACCCAAGAACCTGATTTATAAATCGCGCACACATCGGCCGATGGCCTTCGGCGATACTGTGAAACCGTCTTGTCGCCGCTTGCGTATCGACTTTCAAAGACGAGCTGGATGGCCCAACATATCCATCATCGAGGGGAGATGCGGGCAAACGCCGAGCCCGATGGAGTGCATGACGTTGCGCGGGAGCATCAATCACACTTCGGCTGTACATTTTGACGGTCGGCGGCGAGCATCCCGGTCGGGTTGCAGGTTGCTCAACGCCTGGGACGCCGCTTTTTTTGGGGGGGAGGGGGGTGAGGGAGCCCCGTTCCTCAAAGTCACAGTAGGAAGCACAATAAAGTATACCAATGCGCTGGCCCTTGAATCGCATATACCTAGCCAATATGCATGAGAAGTGATTCTATCCGCCGCAGCTCAAGCATTCTTGGCGTGTCGTCTCTTCGCGCGGCAGGATGAATCGTCTTCCAAGGCAGTAGTTGTCTGACGGGCACGAAGCCATGGAAGTCGCGGCACCTCCAAGACACATACACCCCCGTACACATGAAGACGCACGACAAATTGGCCTGGCGTGCATCGCACGTCAGATATGATATAACGCGGCCTGAGCTTGAGCTGCCTATGCCACAGACTGATAGCAAACATTCTGCTTGGTCAATCAAGTCCCTCAAACGCCAAAATGCCATGGGCGCCCATTGGACCCAATTTGTTGTGCTTGAGCTGCCTCCACCGCTTCGCGCGGCGCTTCATATCGGCTTCGATCTCGCCGTCACGGCCGTCTTCGCCGTCGTCATCCTCATCGCCGTCAGAGCTGTTAATGTCGTACGCGGACACATGCCTGTTACGCTGGCTCGGCCTGCCCTTAGGACGACTCGAGGGCTCAGCATCGTCACCATCGTCCCCGCCGTCATGTTGAAGATCCGAGAGTTCCTCCCAGATCTTGACAGTGCGACCGCCGGCGCTGATAAGGCGGTGGCGGGCGTCAAATGCCAGTGATACTACACCCTCGACGTCGTCATGCCGCAAGTTGGCCGACACGTCGACCTCGCGGCGAGCCAGATCGACGATGCACAAGCTGCCATCGCCGATGCCACAGACGATCTTCTTACCGAGATCGATCTCTCTGGGAACGAGGGCGAGCGCGTCGATGCTCTCCCCGCCGCCCCGGCCTTTGCCGTCGACAATGATGCGCTCCTGCTGGTCGTCCCAAGTTCCACGGTCCCAGAGGGTAAGAACGCCGGTGCCGGTTCCGACGGCAAACACGCCGTTGGCCGGATTACGCTTGGGACCTAGGCCCGGCACAAAGCAGGCCGTCAGCAGTTCGTCTCCCTGGTCCTCGCTTCGGACGAGGACGCCGCGGCGGACATCGGTGACGGCGAGAGTGGTACCGCCGGTGCTGACCCATTGCTTGGGAAAGCCGCTCGTGCTCTTATCGGAAGGCGGCAGGGGCGTTATGGAGGAGACGTAGTCGGCGTGGGGGAAATGTGTCTGGGCCGGCCGGCTTGGCTTTTGACCGTCGCGGAGATCGAGAATGTGCAAGGCCCCCGAGTCGGTGGCCAGAAGCAAGTTGTGAGGATTGAGAACGTGGAGGAGCGTCGGGGCGTCAGGGGCCGTCGTCTGGGTTGGAACCGCCGCTTTGGAGGTGACCTGGCCAGTGACGGGATCAAAGTGTTTGATGAGGGCGTCGGTGCCAGCAGAGTAGAGAGCTTTCACGATAGCCTCATCACCAAGACCGGTGGGCCCCCCTTATCCTATCAACGTCTTCCATCCATCGAGATATACGGTGTGTGTTCCCGGCCAACCCACCTGTGCCATCGTGGGCATACGCTAAGCAACGGCAACTACCCCGGTGTCTGCGCGTCCTCCAGACGGTGTCGACAAGGTCTTTGCCATCGCTCGTCATGCTCAAGTCCCCGTTGCTATGATTGGCGTCATCGTTTGAGCCGTCAGGTAGGCGGAACGTCTCGACGTGGCCGCTAGACAAGCCGACGGTCAACAAGGGCTCGGACGGATGTACAGCGGTAGTTAAAACATCAGCCTGCAGTGGCAATGTGCAGAGGTTTTCGAACATTGTTTGTGCCGTCTTCCTTTCTCCACCAAAAGAAAATTTGGTCGCTGGCAAAGATCGTTGCGTCGACGGGCGAGACTGATCAGTACCTTACTCGAAAAGCCTCATGGCCGGCTTCTCGACGCCTCGGGAAAAATGGGTCAGCCGCAGTGAAATCGTTTGATTATTAATAGTACTGATTGCCAGGACATGCGCAAGCTCTGCTAACAAATTAAGGCAAGGAGAGCCTCATGATGTCCATTACTTGGGGGATTGTTGCGGCGGCACATCACGTTTCATAAGGGAAAGACTCGCTCATTCGAGCCATGGAACTTATTTCCCGGAATTCGACAGTCTTTGCGGGAAACATGATGCTTGTTTGAAAGTACAACGACTACCAACAAGATTCTGGCCAGCTTCCTCGACGGCCGCGCCTGTCTCCATGGCCTCCGCCTAGCTGCAAGACGAACGTCTCGAAAACTGGCGCGTTACGCGATTCCGGCGCCCCCGTCTGTAGCTACTTTACATTCGTCTTCCAAAGCTCAACTTCCTCTGTTTTTAACTCCCCTCTTCTCCACCAGTAAACACCGGCCGCATCCACTTCCCTCTCTCCACCATCAGCCTCCTATCAAGGGCAACTTGTTCAGATTTTCAAAAGCCTTAACCCGGTATCAACGCCATGGCCGGCAGGTCCAGCGACCGCTTCGCCTCTCCGGGGCTTCTACGGCTTCTCCTCTTGGGGATGGCGGCGGCTTTGACCTCATCTTTGTCACCCACCACTATCCGTTGTGTTATGTATCTCACTGGGTGAGTAGTGAAATCTCGCCATGTTTGAACCAACTGAGATTCTTTGCTTGGGAGAGTTCATCCTCACTCAAAGTCGCATTGCAGTCAACACCATGTTATTCCCCACTCAAGCCTCACCACCCACGTCACGCACGTCATCCTTGCCTTTGTACTATCGAGCATTTTCAACGTGGATGAAACGCCAGCCAGCTTTCCTCTCTTCACGTCTGTTGATACTGTCCGCTCACTCTTCTCCCCCACCACCAAAATCATGATAGCCGTCGGAGGCTGGGGTGACTCGCAGGGTTTCGAAGAGGCGGCGCGTACCAGCCATTCGAGGAAGCGATGGGCACGGCACATCCGCACCATGATAAACCAGGCAGGTGCCGATGGCGTCGAAATCGACTGGAAATTCCCGGGTTTTTTTTCTTTTACGCCGTTTGCCAAGCTCGAGGCATGACCCGCAAGCTGACTTTGTCTTGCAGCGGGAATCGTGACGATTATAAAATCGTCCCCAATCACCAAAGGGCTTGGGAGATTGAGGTCTTTGTTCTTTTGCTGCAAGAAATCCGGGTTGCCATCGGCCGAGAAAAAATACTTTCGCTTGCAGCGCCTGGCACAGGTCGGGACCTGATCGCTTATACCTCGTCCACGCTCCCTGGCATCATGGAGCTAGTCAATTTCGTCAATTTCATGACCTATGATATGATGAACCGGCGTGACAGTCAAGTGGCTCATCAAAGCAGTGTCGCGGCCTCCCGAGAAGCCCTTTAGTGTTACATCAAACGAGGTGTTAACCCAGCCAAGCTGAACCTGGGCCTTGGCTATTTTGTCAAATGGTTCATGACCTAAAACTGCGATGAAGAGCAACCACTCGGTTGCCCGACACAAATGCTTGAGGATCCCATAATCGGCGCGGATACGGGAAAAACGGGCGCTTTCAGCTGGCACGATGAAACGCCCCGAGGCCTTGCCGCGTCATTTTCGAGGGCCCAGGCCCGAGGTGGCTACTTTGATGACGGGAGTTTTGGTTACTGGGACGGCGAAGAACAGAGATGGTGGTCTTACGACACGCCACAGGTCATCGGCCGGAAGCTGGCAGAGATTGTGGGTGGCGGCAAGTCCGGTGGCGTTTTTGCCTGGGGTCTCGGCGAAGACGCACCGGCGTATGCGCACTTTGCGGCCACAGTAGAGGGCGTGAAAGTGCTGAAAGATAACCGGACGGCAGCGCGGGACGAATTGTAAGGCTCTCGAAATGACATTATGGCTTCATGGCCGCACCTAGCCCGATCTGGCCTAGGGAAAATCGAGCTTGGTCGGTAGAAAAGAAGACAAGCTTGTCTAACACTGCACTACTACCAAGACTCTTGACGGGCAAGAAGGTAAGTGTCACGGTGGCTCGACACGTGTTACGGGTCCGCTCATCCATACGGACCAACACCCTAGTAGGCCTCCCGGACGTATATATATATCTAGATCACCACCGTCTCTTATGGGCTCTGTTCCTTCCTTTCCTTCTTCATAGAAGTTTTTAGATTAATAAATCTTTCGAGCACCTGTTCGACCTCCCGGTCACAGCTGTTCCTTGACATATGGACCTCGCCGAGCACATAGCCCTGGTGGAATCCCTCGGCCTGGCCCACGCCCCCGAGCTCAAGAGGCCCTTGGTGCCCATGCCCTACCAGGGCGACTACACCCAACAAAGGTACGCCCAGCAGATACTCGACAGCTACAAGGCCGCCGGCGTCCCCGCCACCCGCGTCATGACCTAGAGCTTCTTCGCCGACGACGTCCTCTACTGGCTCGACGCCGACGTTGAGTTCGGGAAAAGGGCCGTGCTGCTGGATCCTGAGCGATGAAAGGCGACTTTTCATTTGATGTGTATTTATTTTTGGTTTTTAAAAAAAAAGGTGACGTCTGGCTCTCTCATGGCTGCTTAAAACCAGGCATCCAAAGGACGAGACAAGGAAAAGAGAGGAAAACGCACAAAGTGAGAAAAACAGGCAGACAGACCATGAGACCTGTCCAAAATCAAGCGTCGAGACCACCGTGGGAGCTCAGCACGTTACCCCGAAACTCGCCGCCGGTATTTCTTGCCAGAAGCATCGTCATCAGCGCTCTCGGTCGCGCCTGAGCTCCGGCTTTGCGTGCAGCGAGAGAGGCTCATGTTGACTTACCGACGTCGTAGTTGCACATGACCAGCACGGCCGCTGGGGCGGCGTCAAAGTCACTCAGCGGCGTGCAAGCGCGGCTGCTTTGCGCGCAGCCGATATGCGTGGTGCCGGCCCAGACGAGCTGGGTAAAGTGCCCGAATTTGTTAAAGGTGGCAAAGTCCATCTGAGCGTCGGAGAGTTCGTTGCCGTAGTTGACATGCTCGACGTAGCTCGCTTCCTCCGTATACCATTCCTTCAACGTCTTCCCGATGTATTCATCCGAGCTTTCGCTGATGTGGTCGGTGGTCGAATCCGAAGACTCGCCCCAAGCCATGAGGTTCTGGCCGACGTTGGCCGCCTGGGCAGCTTCGTGGTTGAACTCGCAGAGCAAATTCCAATTCCGGACTTGTTCGGCAATATGTGCGTCCTAGCTGATGCTGCGCACGCGGCCCGTGGCGTTGTGCTTGGCCCGATAAGCATTTGTGCCGTCAACCCAGGCCTGTATCGCCGACTGAGGCAGCTCCGGGCCGGGGGCAGCGGTAGTGCCTGTGACCGGGCGGTCGGCGGGCATGGCCGAAGACGGGGGCTGGGCGGGAGACGAGACATCCTCGAGGGTGTTGGCCTTGACGCTCTCATCGCTACCTTGAGCCAGGCCAAGATCCTCCGCTACCTCCTCATCTATATGCTTCCGCTGCCGCTGTCCTCCGCTGTTAAAGCCGGCGCCATCGGCACCCGCGTGGGGCCGAGCATCGGAGACGGGGTGGCCGGGCGGGAGAGCCTATCCGGCTTGTACCACTTGGAGCCGTCCATCTCGTCAGGGGGGCATTCCAGATGGATCCGTCCTCTTCGCCAGGCGAGGCCTTCCAGCGCTTGAACTCTCTGGGAAGGGCCGAGGTGAGCAGCGGAAGGACGAGTGAAGCGAAAATAGTGAAACGCATCCTTGTTTTCTTTGCCTTTTTCTTCTTCTTTTCAAATCCTCAACACCGGGGGCCACAATGGGGGGGGATGACAAAAAGGAGACAAAGGATAGCAATCAGAATGGACTAGACGAGGAACCAAACGAACGGCAAGACGGCATACATGTTGTCCAACGAGAGCCAGTTGCTCTCTTATAACGCTTGGCTCCTGTCTCTCAGACATGTCGGCGTCTGTTGATACTGTTGTCTGCCGCTCACTGACTCGGGAGAAGCCGTGTTTGGAGTGCCGCTCCAACGGCCGTCACGGCGATAATGAGAAAGGAGGTCATGCACCCAAGAATTCAGCAGCTAGAGCCACGTCAAGGGCCGGGGACGTTCAGTTAGGGCCCGGAACCGGAAACAGCACGGTGCCTGGAGCAGAGCGTGTGCGGGAGCAATGGCCGTTCAGTCGAGAGTCCTCTGCTACAAAGCCCGTTTGAGTGTGGGCATGCCGATTGGGGTTGCAAGATTCAAGATTTCGACCAAGGCCCGAGAATTGTTTGGGGGATTAATGACTATGCATCCAAGCACGTCCTGCTCCTGCCCGCCCCCAGAGCCAGTCTCTGCTCTAGTTGACCAAATCAGCGAGTACCACACTTGTCTCCCCTGCTCGTCCTTCTATCCATCCATCATGCCTGCTTTCACACTGGCGTTTGTCTGTCCGCCTCCCCCCATATAGCGGAAAACCGCGATCGATGCGGAGGCTGCGCGACTCGCTCGGGCCAAGACAAAAGTTTGGTGTGGTTCATGAAGGGGACGGCACCCACTCCCAGAGGCAGCTAGCGTTTGAGGTTAACATTTCCCGCATCAAGCATGGGATGAATCGTTGGCTGCGGGCTGACGATCGGATGAATCGTTCGAAATGAGCCGGTGCCGGGCCCCGGAAAAGAGCATGTGGAAACATCAACCCATGCATATGTTGTCGAGCCAAGGCGGGAACGAGTCAGGCCCATATTTAAAACCATGGTGACAGGCATCATCTACGAAGATTGAGGGAGAGCATGGGCCTTGTGTAGCCGACATGAAGCGTGGAGGTATTATGGCGTGACGCGAGACGGTCTATTTTGCCAAGGCTATCAGGGACGTGCCAATCCATCATGATGAAGATGATGCAGATTTTGTATGGCAGGGGCCAGCCGCTACTAGATGTGTATCCAGGGCGACGGTAGCGCGTAAGGTATGCGGGTAAAACTGAAGCACACCGAAGCCTGCATGCGGGTGATGTTCTGCAGGACGTCGAGCAGGTCGCGGTAAGATGGTGGCAGATAGGCTTTTTGCGGCTCGACAGTGTCGGAGACGCAACCATGCTGGTCCTAGCAGGTGTAGCCACCGTTCTCGGGCAAGGCGCGGAAGAGGACGCGGCCGACCAGGCCAGCCATGAGGCCGGCACGGTGTCGGGCTTCGGCAAAGGCGGGCCAGGCGGCGGAGTCGGAGCGCCAAAGCTGAGCGACGTATCGGCTCAGCCAGTCGTACTCGAGCTTGGCTTGGGAGAAGCAAAAGGCCCGGCCGGCAGTCAGGGCGCCCGGGGGCAGGGCGGCGAAGCGGACGGGCGCGCCATCGGTGAGCTGCTCCTGGTCCGGGCACGCACATGATGAAGGCGGCAAGGGCGCCGAGCAGAGTTTGGAAGTCTTTGGGGCTGAACCTGGGCTGGCGCGGCCACGAGACTGCGTAGTGTTCGTCGCCGGCGCGTGCGTACCAGCGCAGATTGGCCTTGGCCTCGTCGTCGGGAATGGAGACGATGGCGTCGTTGACGGCCTCGGCCAGCTGGGGCTCGGTCATGCCCCAGCTGGCGATGAGGTGTTGAGCATACTGCTGGGGAAGGTGTCGATGATGACTTGGCCGCAGCCGGCGTGGGCGCAGGTCACGTCCCGGCCGGCGGCATCGTGGCGTTGGGCCGAGAAGAGCAGCCAGTGGAAGCTGCCAGCCAGCATGAAGCCCTGGCCGAGGTTTTGCATCGGTCGGCTTCAGGAGAGTGGCGTGATGGGGAAGACGGCGTTGGTGATGTGTCGAAGCAAGGGAGACGGTGATGCGTCGACGTACTGAGGCCTAAGGAGAGGGGAGGTCATAGAGGCGGGAGATGGAAGCAGCGGAAGGAGGGAAAAGGGGATGAGCCTTCCCGTTCTGCGCGAGGCCGAGGCTGGCCGGTACCGACGAGGCTGGCCGAAGCAAGGCATAGCAAGCGTGGGTAGGCCATGCCATCGCCTTCGGAGAGAGGGTCCGCCTCACCCGCTCCGTTCGCCCTCACATGGCAAGCGCAGCCAGCTGGCATGCGATGTGACTCCGGCCCAGGCGGCCGTCGCCCCAGGCTCAGACGCGGGCCTGGGTTTCGGAGGCCCAAGCCATCGGCAGCTCGGGCCGCCCCGGAAACGTTCGTCAAGACACGGGAAAGACTGGTGCCCGACATGTGACGGCGGTGTCGGTGTCGTACAGAGACATGAAATCGGCACCGATGCCGCTGCCGCAAGGGGGAAGGGTCCTCCGACTGCCATGGCGAGGTGCCTTGCAGCGACCCCAAAGTCCGGGCCACATGGGCGTCCGGATGCGACTCCCTGCAGCAAGCAAGCATGCTTCGCACTCTTCTCGGCGTTGCGCATGCCATCCCTCGGGGCCTGGGAACCCCAGCACTGGCCATCCCGAGACGCTGGTGCAACTGCCGGCAAGCAATGCTTGCGCAGTGCGTATGCGACGACTTGAAGACGGACGGACAGACGGACAGACGGACGTACGGGCCGGCTGCGGAAATGACTGACTGAATTTACAGCCTGTCCGACCCGGCTTGAACACGCCAGACTGTCGAGCAAGTGCGGACTGTCGATTGTCGGCGAACTCGCCGGAGGCACGAAATCGAGACGCGAGATCGAGCAGAGAGCAAGCTGCCTCTTCGAACCTCGCCGGCCGTCTCCTACCGCCAGGACTCCCTCCCTCGGAGATGAGTCTGCATTGCGGTGCCATGATGATTGGCACCTACGACTAAATGGACTGGTCGGCATTCACCGCGCATTACGCGCCTTCGGTCGAGGCCCCTTCGGGCTGGGGCATCGACTACGCCTCGTACGTCTTCTCCCGGCTTTCGCTCGCGCTCCTGAGCGAGGTCAAGGATGCGTACAACGGCACGTACAAGTCAGTGGCCGACGAAGTCAACCGCGCGCTGGACAGCCTTCAGCACAGGGACCGTATCACCATCCTCAACTGGTTCTACAAGACTGGTAAGAAGCACCAAAAGATCTGCTGGCGCCCCAACGCCCCGAATCACTTCCATCACTATCCCAACGGCTACGCGGCGCTGGCCGACTACCTGATCGACCCCAGCAGCATACGACGAGGACCCACGGAGGCCCAAGCGATTTCACGACCTTACCCAGGGCTTCCCGCGCACCGACCAACCACACTGCATCGAGCCCAGCAACGACGAGTACGACAGCCTGGCGGGCTGGATCGGCAACTGGCCGTCAAAGAGTTTGACCTGGTCCGATCATACGCACTTTGTGAGCCTCTTCATGCCCTCAAATCCCGCTTTCCAAAGCTACATGGAGGATGCGGGAGGCGCCATTGGCGCGGGTCATCCGCGAGGCCACTCGCGAGACCTACGAGGAGTCCGGGGCGCACCCGTGCCACACGAGTGTGCTCCTGGCCGACCACTGCATGCCATCCGACTGCCCTACCTACCTGATGGCGATTCGGGTGTTGGTGGCTAGAAAGTTTCCTTTTTGCATCATCCTGGAGTCGGGCGTGGACGGGAAGCCAGAACACTACTGGATCGACGGCTTCTGAGACGTGGCCGCCCATGAGGTTCGTAAAGGACCCGCTTGATGGTGGACCGTCGGCAACAACAGAGGAGAGACGGAGCCCGAAGCGGTACTGGCGCAAGCGAGGAAAGCACAAGATGCAACAGAGGTGGGCAGCGGTAGACTCGAGGATGGGAAATCATGGCATTTTTAACACAGCCACCCACCATCTCCACCTTGTCGAACTCTTTCTATCCCATCGTGTTTCCTGCTTTCTCCCCCTTTATATCTTCTTTTATTCTTCTCTTAACCGCTCTCAGCTATAAGCCATAGTGTGACCATTATAGACGACGAAAATAAAGCTTGTCTTGGCTGTCAGAACAAGGCGGCAACTTCCCCCCCATCTCGACGGCGCACATGGCCGGCTGCTGCCTCCCTTTCTGCCCGCGAACCGACACCAGTACACCTACGCGCTGCTTGACAACCCGGCCCTAGACGATGAGGGGCTGGCTTCTTAGCGTCGTCGGCCTGGCGTCGTGGTCGACGATCGGCCGGACACTGGAGCTGAACGTGAAGAACGAAGATGCGTCGCCTTGCAGTCCGTGGCTTGGTGGTTGGGCCGGATTCTGACGCGGGAGCATCGCGCGCCAGCGTCGGTCAAGAACGCGGCCGCAACGGCGGTCTACGGGCTCATGAAGTACTACACGGGCAACAACACGGGCGACGTGCCGGGCAACCTGCCGAGCCCTTATTACTGTGCGTAACGGCTCTCGTCTCGTTTCCTCGGAGCCTCGGCCGACGTCGCGGGCAACGACCGGGGGGTGAGCGCGGACGCGCGCAGGGTGGATTGCGGGCGCCATGTTCGGGACCATGATCGACTACTGGCGTCTCACGGGCGACAGCTCGTACGCGACGCCGGCGCTGCAGGCCATGGTGCATCAGGCCGACGAGAAGCGTGACTTCAAGCCGCCCAACCAGACCCTGTCCCTGGGCAACGACGACCAGAGCTTCTGGGGCATGGCGGCCATGACGGCGGCCGAGAGCGGCTTTCCTGACCCGGTGCCCGAGCAGCCGCAGTACCTGGTGCTGGCTCAGTCCGTCTTCAACCAGTTCGTGAGCCGCTGAGACGAGACGGAGTGCGAAGGCGGCCTGCGCTGGCAGATCTTCTACTTCAACACGGGCTGGGACTACAAAAACTCCATCGCCAACGGCTGCCTCTTCAACCGGGCCGCTCGGCTGGCGCGCTACACCGGCAACGCCTCATACGCGGCCTGGGCCGAGCGCGTCTGGAGCTGGGAGTGCCAGCACGGGCTCATCAGCGACGCCTTCGAGGTGCTCGACGGCGCGCACATTGCGCCCTGCCGCACCAACGGCCTGGACCAGTGGTCCTACAACGTCGGCATCTTCCTCAAGGGCGCGGCCGCGCTGGCCGGCTCCGACGCCGGCGAGTGGCACGCTCGCCTTGACGGCCTGGTCGACGGCGCCATGCGGCGCTTTGTGCGCGACGGCGTCGTCTTCGAGCCCTTGTGCGAGTAGCGCCCCTGCGACCTGAACCAGCAGAGCTTCAAGGGCTACCTGGTGCGCTGGCTGGCTGCCGCCACGCGCCTGGCGCCGCACACGGCCGCCCGCATCGTGCCCGTGCTGCAGGCCACCGCCCGCACCGCCGCCGCTAGCTGCAGCCGCGGCCCCGGACCTGGACCCGGCCGTCTTCCGTGGCCTGCCGGGCACCGCCTGCGGCTACGCCTGGGGCCCCGACCGCCCGGCACTCTTCGGCGGCCCCGTCGACGTCGGCGTGCCCGAGCAGATGAACGCCGTGTCCGCCCTCATGACCCCTCTGGCCCCTCTGGCCGCCTCCGCCCGGCCCCCTTTACCAGCGTCTCCGGCGGTACCTCGCCCGGCGACCCGGCCGCCGCCGCTCACGGGGTCCGACAAGACCGGCGCCATCTTTCTGACCCTGGCCTTCGTGGTCGGCGTGGCCGGTAACACGGCCTTTGCCGTCGTCTAGGTCCGGGCCGCCAGGGCGCGCATCGCCGAGCAGCAGCCTAAGGCATCCGACGACCCTGCTCTCCTACTATTTCCCGTGTCCATATCTACATCATCCATCTCTGTCTTGCCGCCCAGCCTGGCGTCAGCATCCTGTGCCTCCTCCCCATCAAGTCCTTGGCTCCGTCGCTTCGTTCCGCTATGAGCACCCAGCTCCACCGCCCCTACCGGTTCCGGCTCTACTTCCCTCGCCATCGCCCACCCGCCTTTCCTCGGCCACCCCGGCCGCACTCCCTTTACCGGCCGCCCCAACCCGGCCCGACGACAGCCTGCATCGGTTTCCCCTTTCCCCTCTCCCCCCTCTTCCCTTTCCCTGAGAAGACGGACCATCTCATCTCCCGGCCCGCCCACCTCGAAATACCCGTCAGTCTCGCAGGAGCAGCTTTCCTCCACCCTCCACCACCCTCTCCACGTCGCCGTCTCTCTTCCTCGTCAGCAACCGCGGCTACACGACTGAGCACTGCACCCACGGCCGGAAACAGGCCTCCAACGACACCCCCGCTCGGCCACACCCTGCAGGCTTTTTGCTTCGTTTGGCGCTAGCCACGACACCTGCGCCGGCTCGGCCGGAATCTGGGCCCATCCGGCCCGGGAGTTCTTGCCGACAAGCGCGTCAATCATCTGCGCATGGTAGAGCAGACCATGGACTGCGGCTTTATTTCTGCGCCGTCGTGGTGTATGGGAGCGAATGACGGAGGGGAAGAAACAGTTTTTGCTACGATGAGCAAAGGAATCGGCAGCCCCCGTCGTGTCCTGCTCTTCCAATGATGAACTGGCCAACATGTGCTCCGGTTTTCCCGTTACGGCATGAGCTGCTTGTAGCGCCGACTCGCCTTTCGTCCTATGGCTGCACGACAGACATGCAAGTGCTTGCCATCTTTCCTCTTAGCTGCGGCACTTGGCTGCTCTCGATGGTCGGGCCTATCGCGGATGCGGGGAACCATGGCTCAAGGGTTGGAGCCGTGCCGTGGTGAAAACCTGAGAGGGTGTCAGCAGCAGCACGCCATTCTATGAACCAGCCAAACCCCCTCCCCCCTTTCTCGTCGCCAGGCATAAATCAGCCTCGGGATGCCCTTCAACGTTTGCCCCGCATGTCGATGGCCTCTACGCACCGCCTTAGACCCTCTTCTCCTGCACGACATCCTCAAGACCAGCAGTCACAGCAACACAATATAGTATCGTCGTCGCCTTGAATTGAAGAGCCATGGCTCCCAAGATTGCCATTGTCTACGTGGGCTAGCCTTGCTACGGCATCTTTCTCGCCTTCCCCCTTGCTCCGGCTAATTAGTGTCTTTGTAGTACTCCATGTACGGCCATGTGCGGCAGATGGCCGAGGCCGAAAAGAAGGGCATCGAAAAGGCCAGCGGGACGGTCGACCTTTTCTAGGTGCCCGAGACGCTGAGCGACGAGGTGCTTAGCAAGATGCATGCCCCGGCCAAGCCGACGGACATCCCCGTTCTCGACGACTCGACCATCCTGACCAAGTACGACGGGTTCCTCTTGGGCATCCCCACGCGCTATGGCAACTTCCCGGCGCAGTGGAAAGTAAGGAGGCCAGGCTGGCGGGTGATGCCGGGAGGAGCAACGCTGCGAGCCACCGCGCACTAGAAAACTGACGCATTTTTTTCTTTCCCCCCGGACGACCAGGCGTTCTGGGACAGGACAGGCGGCATCTGGGCTTCGGGCGGCTTCTGGGGCAAGCATACCGGCTTGTTCGTTTCGACCGGTGGCCACGGCGGCGGGCAAGAGTCGATATGCATCGCCGCCATGTCGACGCTGGCCCACCACGGCATCATCTACGTGCCGCTCGGGTATACCAAGACGTTTGGCCAGCTGACAAACCTGAGCGAGGTGCACGGCGGCAGTCCCTGGGGCGCCGGCACTTTTTCCGGAGGTGACGGCTCCCGCCAACCCAGTGTGATGGAGCTGGAGATTGCCACGATCCAGGGCAAGACCTTTTACCAGGCCCTGGCCAAGTGCTATACTTGACCGACCGGACTGATCGAGCGGCTGTCCATTGACTTGCGCACTGGGGACGAGGGCGGTGCGCAGAGCAGGGCTCTTGGTCACGCCGGATTTAAGCAGCGGGGGCGAAAGGAAGAGGGGAGAGAGGACCAGGAAGGGCCGCCCCTCGGGGTTGTCTATGCGTCGGTCGCAAGCAGATTAAGCCAAGCTGTATCCTGGTATCCGTCGTGCGCGTGCTGCCTATCGCGAATGGACTGACCAACATTTTGACCCGAAAAGACGCTCGGATCAGGTCTCGATCAAGTGCCCGCCGCGTGCGGATGTCATGGTAGGACGGTGGACGGCGCAGATGATGTGATGCTGGCGATTAAGGATGGTGAAATGAAGCCACGATCTTGGTCGCATCCACATTCCAAGGTGTCATTGTGATCGCGTAATTACGTAAGTAGTAGACACAAAATGTTTTTGACGCGCACAACCTCTGGGCGGGTTGCACTGGTGGGGGATTTTTGTCTTTCATCACAGCCGTGTGGGACACCAAACCTCTTAGTGCACGGAAGCCAGCCAATGAGCGTCTTTCCTCTGTACTTGACTTTGCCATGTTCTCAAGTGTCGCAACCCAATTAAGGCAAAAGTAACCGCAGAGAACATTTGGCGGGCGGATGTGAAGAGAACTTCATATGTTTGAGGGTGAAAACGAAGCCACGAGGCCCGAATGATAGCATCAAAGCTTAGGAAGAAAAGGCGAGTTCCGGATACGACGACAGCAGCCTTCCTCGTACTGCCAGACGAAGAAAAGGCCGGTTAGGGTTGACACAAGCGACATGGACCTACTTGCGCCATATCGGCACTTCGCTTTGTGGCACGCACTCACTCACAGCCGGCCGCAAGGTCGGCCCCCCCTCCCCCAAGACATCGCGCACCGACCAGATCCCGGAAAGTCGTTTCTAGGTAGAGCCAGCCGGCATTCGCGACACCCTTGAATCACTGACACAAGGCCCCCCGTCGTTTCCGAAGACAATTGAAGAGAAAGACCCAAGAAGGCAAGTTAGGGGCCGTTCATTCAGGGTGGCTGAGCGTGCCAGGCGTTCCATGCGTCCCGCGTCGCCTGTCTCGACGGGCAGCATCGCCAGCTCCGTCTGGCTCTCTGCCGCGATACTGTTTCGGTACATGGCGGGAAACACAGCCCTGTTCAGACGATGACGTATCCTGCAGGTTCCCTCGCCCACGGCACCACACAGCCTCAGTCAGCTGGACGCCTGCTGCTTCGTCGCCTCTTGGCACTTCTTCTCGGCTCGGCCGCCTTCTTCTCTCCTTTCTTGTCCTCTCTTTCTTTTCTCCTCCGACATCGCCTGTCTCTGCACCATCTCCGACGCTGCCTTGTACAGACATACATCCTCGCCTTATCCCGTCTGTCCTCGCCGTGTCTCACCCGCTTCTCCCTCTCTCTTCTGGAGATCAACCTCACACACGCTCACACGTGCCCAGCCCCGTCAAATCAACAACCTTGAGAAGGAAAAAAAGAACCTCCAGCCATCAGCTCATCCACGTGTGCGCCTGCTGACTGTCGTCATGGCTCTTGGCTCCGGCATCACCACCATTCTCCATGCCGTTCTCCTCGCCTTCCTCATCCTTGAACTAGGACTAACGGCTTTTCGTAAGCTTTAACCGAATCATTCCTCGACTCGCTCAAGTCTCTCTAACCAGTGTCACCCGCAAACGGCACAGTTGTCAATGAGACCAATGATCTGGACCTGATCTCCCCGTCGCAGTTCAACTTCATGCTCTTCAATAGCATCTGATCTCTTATCGTACTCGCCTACATTGCGCTGATACCGCGTTTCCTTGAGAGGCTGTACCACCGTCAAGTAGCGTTCGGTCTCATGGCCGTCACCACGCTTTTCTGGTTCGCCGGGTCTATCGCCATGGCCGTCTTTGTGGGCATGCCGACCTGCAGCAGCTTCTTCTGCACGGCCGTCCGGAGTTCCCAGGCGACCATCACTTTTGGCTTCTTCATCTGGCTCATATTCACCGGCCTAACGGTATTTGAAGGCATGGCCACCTTGAGAGGCGGTGCACGGGCCGACACGGCACGCAAGCCTGTTGTTTGATGTGGGACTCTGACCGACAAGGGCGGGAAGGAAGGGAGGCTCCGCCTCCATGGCGGTCATAAGGAGGCCATCTACGTCGTCCGAGGACTGATCGGAGTGCCTGAATTCTCCCCATTTGTGTTGGTGTTTCTGGTGGTGCAGTGCGTTTGCATTCATCGGAGGCGCTTCTGGCGGGATCAGCTGTGGGCCAATGATGCGTCATAAAAGTCTACACTCTTCCTCTTTCAATCTTTGACAGGGGGTTCTGTTCCCCCCCTGGTTTTTGTAGGTGCGGGTTTCCGAACTGAGCGGGCAGTCTCCACATGACCATTTTCGCGTGATCGTCGACATTCTTGGTTTCTTCACTTCGTTTCGCTTTTACCAACTTTCTTCCCGCTCTCGAACGTGAACCGTACCGAGAAGCGCAATTTGAAGAGACCGCAGCTCAAATCGCTGATGGGTAGACCGTGCGGCTGTTTTCTGTGGCGTCGGGGTCCATAGCCATGCTATTTTAATTGTCAACCCCGGCAGCTGACTAGCTAACAGACGGTTCCTGACTAGGCTAGTTCGCGTATGACCTAGCTAGCAGGACTCAGCATACCGTAATGCCACGTGGGCCCCTACAGCGACTTCTCTACCTCCGGAACTGGGGTCCGTCAACAGCGTTTTTTACAACGGCGCTGATTCGCATTGAGAAGGCTTTGGCGACATATTTCCTCCTCTTCTCCTCGAGCCGGCCAAGACGACATTGTTGCACGAACCTGCTAAGCGGAGCTCATGGCCTTTCCCAACCAGAGGTAGGTATTCGTTATGACCTAGGCCAGGCGCAAAGACGCTATGTAGCGGTGAGTTCGCGTTGGTCCGCGCTGGTATAATAAATGTCACGCCTACCAAATCGCCCTCTCCTCCCCTTCCCTTCGTTCCGTGACGAGCCGCTACAGCTGCCGTGTCAACTCCCAGGTCCGCCTACGCACCCGGAACCGAGACTGGCTGGACCGAGTGTCGGTCACGAGGCCCCGGCCCACAATGCCTGCAGCAAGAGAAGAAAGATTCACGTCATACTTTCCGCAGGCACAGTCACAGATGACCAAAACCTTGGAAAAGGTCGGATAGTTCAGAAAAAAGCTGTGATGATATATGATCCGCGTGTCAGCCAGTGTTGACGTCTCCAGACTGCCCTTTGCCTCCAATCTTGCAAGGGCGAGCTCCCACCATAAACAACGCCATTTCTCTGCCGGGAACCCACGGCGATGCTGGCCCATCCTTGGCATCAAACAAAGGCAATCATAGTCGTCGAAGCCGATCTCGACATCATTTTTTAGTGACCGGCGGGGAATCTCATTAGAGGAGTCGGATCTTGTCAGCTGCGGGTCTGCTCGCTGTTGCAGCAATGCCGACTACTGAAAATTGACCCGTCTGTCACGCCCATAGGGTATCGAGATCGACTTCAATGCTTGTCATACTGCAGGCGCGCAATCTTCTGATGAAACGGGACGAAGATTCAATCCTGAAAAGGTGATTGGATTTAAAGAAAACGCGAACGAATACTTGCCGGTGAACGAAAAGCAAAGCATGAGGGTCAAGTTCCGCTTTTTTTGTCCGACCTCAAAATAGACAGGCCCACCCGCCCCGTCTCCGAGATGAGGTTTTCCGACTTCTGCAATTCAGCCTCTGCAACCACAACACCCTTGCGGATGACTTGAAACAAAGTCCACCCGTTGGCCCTAGACCAGTGAGCACGATCCGGCATCTTCAGGCTTTGGCCGCACTGTTCGAGCCGTCAGTCCCTCACGTATCGGCGCAAACAGCGTCTATAGGGCAGAGAATCCGGGGGAAAAGGTGGCATAACGAAAAAACCGGGAAGGGGGGAATCACATCCCTAGCCTTTTGACGAGAACTTTGACCCAAATTCTACGTGCAGCAGGTGCTAGTATCAGTTGAGCTTGTGTAGTAAAAAAAGTCGGTGTGCATATAAGAACATCATCTTACGAAGGTCAGATTTGAGGCCCTGAGTTGATAGCGCTTTGGACGTGCCTTCGGAGTGCTGCCATGTCAGCCTTGAGGCACAAATGATAGTCTCGTGAATCAAGAATCGGGACACAATGAGGAAGTTTAGCTCCTCAAACAGAATAGCAACAAGTCATCAACAAGACCATTGTTCAAAGACGGCGATTGGACGATGAATGCGCCAAAACCCGCCGGTTGGGTTTACCACATCAGATGGCCATGGAAAGTCAAAATGACATGGCAGGTGAGTTAGGGGAGGTCCAGGTAGTGGCGTGCGTCACAGAACAAAGAGAGTGAGGACCTGATATTGATTAGGCGGCCAATCTGGCCAGAGTAGTAGAGGTCATGTCCCTTGCACGTAGCCTGAACGAAATGTAGACCGGGTGGTTTTCCATATTGAAGTATGGGAAATACCCTTTCCATAAATGATATAGAAATGGTATAGTGTGACAAGGGCTTGTGTAAAGGGCTTGGTACTAAAAGTCCGAATTCAAAGTAATAATCTACTAAGGTGTCAAGAGTTCTTCCTTCAAGAGATTTTCCTTCCGCTACGCTGGGGAGTATTCACGCTATCTATAGACCGTCACAAAGCCCAAAGCCTTCCCTGCACAGGCGTTCCGGTAAGACCTCATTTCCAGGTTTGTGCGGTGACCGCATTTACCGTGAGTCTTGACGGTAGACTCATGTTTGCGCCGTGTCTGAGAATAGTAATCTTCCGACACAAGTGTCGGGTTGAGGCTTTATTTCCAGATCGTGTCAGAAATTTCTTGCCTACGCCAACCGTGTGCCTTTGTCGGTGCTGTGCGACTTCAAGTCGTGAGATTTATGGCAACATGGGTCTGGACACGTCTCTTCCTGAATGTCGAAGCCGGCGTGGCAACATAGGCCTGCGCACGTCTCTTCCTGAATGTCGGAGCCGGCATTAGTCCGTGCAACAATACTGAAGTATGGGCAATACCCTTTCCATGAATGGTATAGAAATTGTGAGAAGACTGAAGAGGGGGTGCATCGAAGATGGTTTCTTGTGCTTGCCCCTTCCAAAACGGAGGAGATTATAAGTTCGATTTATTCATACAGGTACGCACTGAGTGCGTCAACTCACGTACTCAGCAAGCCATCGTAAGAGCCTCCCTTTTAGTGATACATCAGAAACATTTCTCCCTTTTGTCTCCGTTTCCCTTGAATGTGCAAAGTCGGGTTCTGTTTCCCTTCAATGTGTGAGGCTTTGGACGTCTTCTCCTGAAGCGGGGCAGTATGACTATGATAATATCACACCCCTGCACTTTGAACGCCCAGGCTCCACCTCCATGTACGTGACAGAAATGGTATGGATATGGATCCATGTATTTTCATATGATTGGCTAAATTCCTAACAGGAAGCTTCAACCGGTGTGATATTTACTCAAAGGAGTCATGTTCATCGTAAATCTTTGAAAGGCCTCCTAGTACTCTTAACTACTGTGGAGTTGAGTACGGACAAAGTATGGAAAGGTGTATTGCAATATTTGCAATAAATATTGGGCTAATTTGCAGACTTTTCCATATACGAAAAACCACACTGAGTGGAGAGTTGGCAGAAGATTGCTTGTAGGATGTCAAGATGCCTGATAAGCAGAAAATGTCTTGTAACGCATCTGTCATGTCGTGAAGTTTGAGAGGGTTGTAATAACCTAACAACATACTTCGACGGGCAAGAAAGCTGATTCAACGCGGATTTTCTGGCCACTTTTTTGAAGTCAGATAAACGAGCCCTACTATTGATAGTTCACAAGTTTCAGTAATTTACTAAAAAGGCAAGCTATGCGAATGTGGTGTACCCGGCGGCCCCGGCTTCTTGGGACCGATCAGGGGGCCGTGCGTTTTGCGAGATGGTACCAGGAGACACAATTCTACGCGAGAACGTGCCCTCGGCGCCCCACACGCTTGAAGCCGAGGCACGGGACGAGATGCGGCGGAATGCTGGAGGACGCGGCGAGGGGGCAGGCCCCTTGCAGGGATAGAAAGAGAAGGATGGACCAGACTGTTTGTTTGTTTGCTTGTTTGCGGGATCCTCTCACTATGAGAGGTTGGGGGGCGGCGGAGGAGCCTTGTCAGGCGCCCCATCACACATGCACACGCGCCAGCGGCCGCTGCCGCTGCCCCGAAATCAGGCGCCTCGCGCTACCGATGGGCCTGGACTGACTGGCACAAATCCCCCTCCACACGGCGCGGCGTAGAAGCCGGTCGAATCGGAGGGCGTGGGTAACACGCGCCTCCACGTCGTTTGCTCTTTTGGGATGGCGCACGTGGCGCTTCACGTGTCGCACGACGTTTAACATCAAATCAACTCAAAGTACCTGGCGGCCTGGGTAAGAGGCGGACGAGTCCGCAGTTAAGGTCTTGCAGAGGCAAGAGATCCGGGCGCGTGGTGGCCGGAACTAAACACAATTTCCCCGCGGGGAAATCGCTGGGCTTCCCAGCAGGCCAAGGAATGGGGGAGAAAATCTGGGCGTAAGGCACACTCGATTCAACATCGTATGTGCTAACCGTAGGCTGGATACCGCGGATGGGACGAGGAAGGCGTCATAACACTGTCAGCCCGGCCCCACCGGTGGCGTGCCTCAGGGCGCTGGGCTAGTGCCCTGCCACCTTAAAAGTTCAAAAAAAAAAGTACCTGGCGGCCCGTCGTAAATGGGTGCAAGGGAGGCTTCTAAGGTCTTCCCGAGAGGGTTTTCCCTCAGTTCATGCTTGTCATGGCAAATGCGCCTCTACCCATCTAACCTGAGTATTGGCGTGTATCGCGGAAGGAAATCGCGCACTGGGTGGGCATCGTTGCAGATTGGGGGTCTTGTATTCTAGTTGCCTCCATTCGTGTCATGCTCCTCAGGAGTGCGTGCAGGGCTAGGAGCCCGACACGATAAAATATCAAACAAACGACGCGTTGGTCGTCTGCGCGCTTTTGATCATGCGGTGAAACTGGCTCCTGTGGGATACATTGGTGGGTGTCGAATATTAGTTGGGCTCGCCGATGTGCGACTTCATTGGGGGAGCGCCCAGGGGATTTTGGGAAAAAAGGAGATGGGCTTCTTTTCTTGCCTGTTTATCACCATTCGCCCTAACGGATCCTATCGGAACAGTCGCCTTCAATATAGGCGTAAGACCGGACTTGTGCGCTACCTGGCAAGCACACAATCGTCCGGTCACTGCTGTACCCTATGGAGAGTTCAATTTGTACTGACGCCGGGCTACATGCATCCTGCTTGTGCGCTCAGTGGCTACTCGATGCGACGAAATATGAAAGTGCTGCAGAGTGGGTTGCGTGCTTCATACAGACTTTTGGGCAACTCACTATTAGCTTCCGTCAACGATGACTAACAAGCAGTTTCGGCGCATTCAGGCTGCCCTTCCCTTTTCGCCAGATGACTGTCTCGAGCTTTTATAAGTCCCCGATCGGCATTGAGTCCACACCATAACGGCAGCCATGCTTTTGTCGCGTCTCAACGGTGGCTTCTGGCTCTTGTGGCTGTCGCTCCTGGCAATCTGTTATTTCAATTCTTCAGACGACCTGACTTCCATTTTTTACGACCGTAGCCGGGCTTACGAGCAAAAATATTCTCTTCAGCGAGTTGCCGAGGCTGAGGCCTATTTGCGTCATCTTCCGCCCAATATTGAACGGTTAGAGACAGACGATAAGTTTCTCTGTATCAGTATCCCAATCATCAATCATACCTCCGAGTCTTTTCTCGCTTCTACGGTGGCTACTCTTGTCGACTCCTTGACGCCCCAAGATCGTGCATCTATTCATCTTGTTGTTCTCGCCGATAGATCGCTTAAGAACCACTTCGCTTATCGCCAGTAATGGCTGGCTGACATCGCAGACGAGGTTCTCCTTTACGGCGAGGTCCCGGCTAGCACCAATAAAAAAACTTATCGGACAGTTCCTTATAATGTGTTTCAGGAAGGGCCTGGACGCGACACGGGTCGTACTGAAAACATGCGCCTAGACCATTCAGTGCTCGTTGAGGCATGTCGGCAACATGGCTCACCCTACTTCGCGCTAGTCGAAGATGATATAGTCGCCTCACCTCACTGGTTCGCGCAACTCAAAAAGGGTTTGCAGTATGTCAAGACTCGATCGAGGAGGACTGGCAAGGACTGGATATATCTTCGCCTTTTTTACTCAGAAATCTTTATGGGTTGGAATAACGAAGAATGGCTATTTTACCTTCAGAACATCTTTCTGATCTACATTGCCCTTTTTTGGCTTTTTAGCCAGAATACTGCTAAGGAGAAGGGCTCAGCACGCTTCCGCGAAAGGGCTGTTCCGCTCTTCTGCACTATTCATTGGGCTCTGCCTAGGCCTCTGGTTGCCTGCCTTGATCGGCTTATATTTCACCGCCGGACGAGTATCTACAAGACGCATTAACCCATTTACTTGGAGCTGGCATCCTGCGCGGGAGATGCCGAATTATGGCTGCTGCTCACAGGGGCTGGTCTTTCCCCAGAGGCACCTAGAGGGATTGCAGACGTTGCTGAGGAAGCCCCCCTACGCCTTCGCTGGGGACCAGATTCTAGAAGATTACGCCATAGATCATTCACTAGCAAAATGGGCCGTGGAGCCGAGTGTGTTCCAGCACGTAGACTTGAAGCAGTCGTCCGCAGGAGACCAAAGAGCCGAGGTATGGAACTTCAGCTTTGAAAGGCAGCATGGGCAAAAGGAAGAATAGATTGTCGATGTGGATATTTTTTCTTCCCCGTAAGGCGACTGCTGCGCAGGTATGCTTCTTCCCCAAGCATGACTTCCTATCTCTTCTTGCTTCATACCGCTTTGCTGGTGCACCTCAATCCTGTCAACAATTGCTGTTGTACCTCATCATGAATTCGGTAAGGTGACGATAATACGAGCCTAATATAGGGACGTGCGATGCAGCTCATGCTGTTACTATCGACTTAAGCAGCTACGCTTGAAGGTTTGCGGCCTTGACATTTATTGTAACTAAAGTCTTTCAAACTTTCGAAGGAATGATGTGCGTCTCATTAGCTATAATTTCAGATAGACCGTAGCCTGTAAGCATTTGAAACACTTGAAGACGCATTTCAGCATCAGCTTTTTAATGATTGAGTATGAAGGCTTCGCCCTTCTGGAAGAGACTTGAAAACAGAATTCTGCGAAATCTACGTAGATATGACAGTTAACTTGTTTACATGTACTGGGCTTGATTATGCGGCCAACATCTGTATGTATCCGACCAGTAACTACTATTTAAATCACTGCGGCACAAGACGTGGCCAGCGCCCGCCGACGCGCCTATATCGTAGCAATGACAAACGAAACACTTGCCTTTGCACATTCCCGAGCCAATCCACCAAAACCTCTTATTGGTAGCAACAAAAAAATACGCATATAGCAGTTGCTTCTCCGGTGTGGTGGCTTGACCGCAAGACTAAGCTCCCACGGTCATTCAACCGGGCGACTTGTCCTGGCTTGCCCTGCATGTACAAATGCTCTCGTTTGCACTTAAAAAAGACTTGTTGAGCAAGTCTCGTCAGAGATCACGCACACGTTCTGTGGTCAAAGCAGAGAATGACAATCCCCATAGAGTGCATACGTGAGTTGAGAAGTGAGCGAAGCCTGCTTCTTATCTTCTTTCGACTTGTGTGTGCCCTACACTTGGGTGGACTCACCCAGCTCGTTCAAGCATGACATGGATAAAGGAGGAGACTCTGCGTGGCCGCTCTTCGTCCTCCGGCCCTCGTTGGCGTTACCATCATCTTTGTTCTCCCCGCTCTCTTCCGTCTACCTACTGCATCCTTCTATTTCTTTTCACTCGCCTATGGCCCAGTCCGTATAGTAGTCTCACTCGTGACCCAGTCCCTGCACTGCGTTTCGGATGGAGCGCAGGATGTCACTCCACCCGTGCTGTTCCCGTCTACTGTCGCAGAGGCGGTAACACTATGTCCTTTGTTCCCAAACTCAAATTGCCTCCCCAAATTGCATCTGGGGCTGACGTCCACTCACACTCGTTTCACTCGCTAATTTCCTACGGTCTATGAACAAGCTCCGCTCACGCAGGCTTATTCCGTTCATATTCTCCCTTCTTTCGGAATCTGCGCAGCTCTGTCTACTGTGCTTTTGTCTGCAGGACTTCATATGATAACTTCACATGTGGCCCTCGTTCCCTACGGTCACTGCGGTAAAACACAGCCTTCGCTTATTACGGGTCCAACCATCCATACACTCCACGTCGTGGACCAGCACCCAAGTAGACCCTTCAGACATAAATATATCTAGATCACCACCGTCTCTTATGACATCTGTTTCTTCAATTCCTTCCTCATAGGAGTTATTAGATTAATAAATCTCTCTAGCACCTGTTTGACCTCCCGGTCACAGCTGTTTCTTGGCATCGCTCCGCTCCGGTGTGCAACCCTGCCGGTGGCTTTCCATGACTCCGTTCTTTCCTCTTGAGGTGATAAAGCTGTCGGATGTGTCACCGATTAAATCTGATAGATATTACGACTCTATTGGTAGCCGGGCAGACAGACAGACCGACGGAGATGAGCAGCAGCGCTCATCATGAATCGACTCAATCAATCAATTACCCCAATCAAATCAATAAAACCAGTCGGTTCCTCCATTACATATAGTCAATTCCGGTGATTTCAAAGTTGACAGAATCTGATTAAGTTGACATATATACTCTGTTCTCTCCAAAGTGCCATCAATGACCTCTCCTGCGCAGACTCTACCTTACACAAGGTAGTCACCCGATATACTGTATGTCACACAAAACTGTGTATTTGATCGTGCCTTGTCCTCCCACAACAGCTATGGGAATCGTACGTCTATATATACAAGTCAATGAACACATTCAGGAATCCTCCACTTCCGCACGGGTCGGGCATTCGGGAACATGATCCCGACTTCGTGGAGTGATTCTGTTGCATGTTTCGCTATCAGAGCCCCACAATTGTGCAACACTACCTATATTGAAGCATGAAGTAGCTCCGGGAAAAGTGTACCTACTATTTGCTACTAGCCGAGCCACCTTGGTCAAACCTTGGGCTAGCTAGGATGTCGCGGTTACGCGCCTTCGTCACGCATTAACTTTGCCATCAACACAACGTAATATCGACGAGACGTCGCACCTGCAAACGCCTCATTCGTCGAGAGCTTCAATATCATGTTCAATTTCACTCGTTTCTTCTGCTTTCTCGCGATTATCGCAATCAAGGTCCTTGGCCAGGCAACTCGAGGAGGGCTGCTGCCAAAAATCTGCCTCTTAGCACTAGTTACTACCTATTGAGAATCTACCCAAAATCATCTGGAAGAACGGACTCTTTGTCCAAGAAGCTTCGCTAGCCCGGAAGGAGGCAAAGGGTAGACAGAGCTGGATTAGGTCCCATGGCATGTTTTTCATAGATAGGATAACCAAAATCTGCCAACTGGTCATGCCTGGTGCTGCAGTTATTGTGATAGGCAGGTCCGGCCGGAAAGGTTACAGTGGAAAGACCATGAGCATATTTTCCCGACATCAAACAGCTTTTCACTGGACGCCTTTGCTATTCCGGCAATGGCAACTGACTGCGAGAGGCAGTTCAGCCTGGCCCAGTTGACATTAACTGTCACAACTCATGGCTAGAAGTCGTACGGCGCTGCCAAAGCAGACAGTCAGCACGGACGAGACCTATTCAACGCAAGCCAGAAATGATGTCCCACAATGATGACGCCTGTACTGGAAAGCCGCCATCATCTGTCACGGCCTGAACGTGAGTTTACCGTCCGACTCACGATCATGCGATGGGTAAACGATCTGGAAATGAAGTCGGAGTCCACTCGACTTGCAGTCTCCAACTAATACAGGTTAGACGGGAAGTCCTCAAGAAGGTCTTCCGTCAGAATACTGCAAGGGCGGAACAATGGCGTGTCACCACGCTCAACTGCGCTGTTCTGCACCCGCACTACCTCAGGTGCTTTGTACAGCGTTCCGAATTATGCATAGTCAGCAAACACCTTGCTGAAAGGGAAAAACATCCCAACACGCGAAAAAGTGATCTTCGGATCAAAGCTGTCAATTCTGTGGTCGACTTGGTCAAAGCCGCACTGGATCGTCCTCTTCAGCGCACCGATGCGACTTTCTACGCTGCATGCTCCGCCAAGTCTGCGAAGAACGGACTGTGTCCTTCCATTACATTTCACTGGCTTATCCCGGTACGGGTTTTCATTCATCCGGCCGTCCGCGTTTGGGTGTGGGCGAGGAGCGGTAGCCCTGCAAATAAAAATGGGACAGTTGATCATGTTTATTGCTTCCTCGCGCTACCATCAGTTGTGCAAGTCGCCGTGTGTACATGCGTCTCGCTTCCGAGGCGGCCGACCAGCAGCTTCTTCATGCACTGCTTCTGTGGCAGTCTTGATTGTGCAGGCGCTTCACACGCGGCGCCGTAGAATATACCACGGAAGTCCACATGACCGAGAAAAGCGACGAATTGTATGGCCTTTTCTACATTGTTCGAGTGCTTCGTGCACGAAGATCTCACCATGAGACTTTGAAGACGTCATGATAAAAAATTGAAGTTTTAGGATGACTGAATTGGGGGCCCATTTTTGCGGGATGTACGTAATACACTTTGTCCGTGAAAATATTGGGCTGACGTGGACTACGTATAACTCGATATGTGCACCGAAATATCTAGTCCTGGTGGTGAGGCTAAGTCGACATGCGCGGGCAGACACAAAGCCACTCATCGGTTACCATATTAGCTAGTTGGTTGTTTTATTTCCACAAAGGCTTATCTGAGCGCACAAGAACTGAATAGTAAACACATCCTATGAGCCAGCCCCCCCTTGTCGGTTCCCAGCCTCCTTACAGGATAGTTACGAGGTCTCGTTGGCCCTGCGCCGGTTTTTATTTTTCTTGGGCGCTGACCGGCCTCGACGCATTTTCCAGCTTCCCTGTTTTTTCCGTTGTTTCCTTCCTTTCACTTGTCCCGCCCGTCGAGGCACGCCCTCGCCCCTTTTTCCCAAGAAAAAATACTACTCTGTCGAGGCCCTCGTCCCAGCCTCTGTATGCCGAGCAACGCCTCTGTTTCTTCACGTGTCCGCAAAGAGCCCACTCGGATGGCGTCATGTTCTTCGCCCTCGTCTTCGTGTGTACGCGCATCCCGCAGATCATCACCCTGGTACGTACGCGTGCGCCTCGCCCCCGAGGGGAAGGCGTTGATCGCCCCGTCAGCCGGTATAAAAAAAAAGGCTGGTCCAGGGGTAGAAAAGGGAGACGAAAGTGCGAGACAACGGAACAGAAGAGGAGGGTGGAGGAGCAAGCCAGGGGAGGAGAAACAGGCTGATGTAGTACAATGACCCAGATCCCCATCATGGGCATGCTCGCGTGGTTCATCAACGTGTTTGTCGCTTACAACGCGCTGACGCCCGCCTCGATCCTCATCCTCATCACCTCGGTCCTGGCCCTCGCCTGGGCCGTCTTTACTCTTTTCAGCTACCACCGATCATCGGCCAACGCGCGCTTCGTCGCCCTGGTCGACATTGCCATTTTCGGCACCCTCATCGCCGCCGTCTACCAGCTGCGCGGCATCGCCGGCGCCGGAGAAGCCGTGCGCCATGCTCAAGGCCTGCTGAGCTCTTGCCATCATCATCCTCTTCTTCATCACCGCCATTGCCACCTTCAGCCATGGCGACCAGCTCAGCGCCGTCTACTACGAAGACAGCCGTCACTATCGCTCCTCCCACCGCCGCCGCAGCAGCCGTCAGCCACCGCCGCTCACACTCCGGTCGCAGCCGCTCACGCCACAGCAGCCATAGAACCCCTCACACGTACACGACGCATCGCGTCTATGTATAGTCGTCCTGGACCTTCGTCAGCCTCAAACAACGAGATCAGAATTGCCAAAGCCGTCTTGTTCGGCTCGGCAGCCATTATCCATGGCGTAGGCAAAGCGGGAGACATCTTGGGTGGACCCAGAAGAGCATGAGACTGTTTCCAAGCACATGCCCGTCAACACCAGATCATCATGCAGCCTCGACCTTCTCATCTTCCTCCCTCTTGCCCGTCCATGGCGCTCATCGAGCCAGTAGGCATGGATGAACGGCTGAAATGAGAGACTTTTTTTCTTCATCATCTTCTCGTCGTCTCTTCACCTTCGTCGCCTATGCGGTATCCTCGGGCGAGCCCGTTGTGGCCCTCCATCACCGTCGTCGCCTCTTCCTCTGCAAAATCACTTCCCAGACCCTGCCATGTCCTCTTCGACCGTAGAAATTCGGCCCCGGGACTAGCCACGCCTCTGATACTTGCCACGTCGCCCGATGCTTTCTTTGTCACCTGCCCATCGGGCCTCTTAGCATCGACCCCGCCATCGGTTGCGAGCTCCGCTCCCGGCGCCTGCACGCTCCGTAAGGCGAGTCGCATTGGTCTGCTGTGACTGACGAGCCGCCCTGTTCGCAGATCGAATTCCGGCGGAAATGACTCCCCGGGCTCGCCTTGAATCTGCTCTTCCTCCCTGGGAACGGCTTCCCTCACCTCATGCAAAGGCTTCAGCTTCTCCATGCCCCCCCACCAATCGCTGCCCCATATCCTCTGATCTTTGCTCATCAGCGCCACCTCTAATTCGAACGGTGTCACAACGGGTCGCCAGTAGCCTGCGTCATCTTCGATCAAGCCACTCTCCCAACATCCAACAACGACCCAGCATTCGACTTCGGCAAAATTGGCCAACTTGGCTGGATTGAGCTTGCCCACCACGACAGTGTAGCTCTTCTTGCCAGCCATCGCCACCTTTTTACGCAGCAGCTCGAGACATGACAGGTAGTTAGATACGGAAAGCGTGTTGACGAGGATGCCAATAACGCCGGCTGACGCAATCGACAGAACGCGCGCGAACCGTCGCCGTAGCATGCCCGCTGTCCGTGCTGTCGAATCATCGACGCTGGGTGACGACGAAAACGATGGCACAGATAGAACATGGAGAGACGCGAAGCGCGAGTGAAGAGCGAGGAGTAGCGACTGCGGCGGTTCGGCGATATGGAATAGCGAATAGGATTTGAACGAGTTCTTGTCCTTTGCGCCCAATATTTTCCGGTTCGGAATGACGCCCTCGGGGTCTCTGAGCACCTCGGTTGCCACCACATTCGGGTACCCCGACGCTTGCAGCCGCTTGGCCAATGCATCCACGTGAGCTTGAAAAGTCAAGTCGGCCATGATGACAACTTTAGCATCCTTGTCCCTGAATTTCGATTCGAATTCGCGGACCGTTGCGTCGTGGTCGAGCTTGTGGGAGGTGTAGACGTAGATGACGGGGAGCCGGTTCGTCCGACTCAGACATGTTCTCCCATAGTGCACGACGACATCAGCATCGACGTGCTCGGCTGCTACCTCGTCGACGCAACAAGCGCTGTAGCTTGTGTCTGCCAGTATATGGAATCTTCTGACTGAAAAAGTATCTGTTGGACAAGGCTCTAGCAGACTCCGGCTCAAAGACTCGGAAATTCTAGGTGCGTCGACAAGCATATGATCAGGAAACTGCAGCGCAATGCACTTCCAGCCCCCGTGGCGTATCTCGGCAACCGTCCAGAGAATCTCGTATTTCGAATGCAGCTCTTCGGTAGATAGCCGCGGCCCTGGACAAGCTTCTGTCGAAGCCTCGAGCAGGCAATTATCAGGTGTCGAAAGTATCGGCGCCGCGTTAAGACCAACAACCATGGCAACCACTCTCTAGTTTCAACTGCCGAGTGCAGGTTCAAAGAAGAGCTAATTCAAGGGCTCTGTCGCAAGATGAAACGGGAGCCGCCAATTAATTTCGATGTGCAAGTAGAAAAAGGAAGCATTATCGCCGTTGAGTGTTGTTCACGAGGTCGACCTCGTGGAAATTTTGATGACGCAGAATTCCGATGGAGTTTCTGAGCCGGTCCAGGGCCCTGATGTCGCTTGCCCTAACTAGGTAAGGTGGATAAGGAGTTATTTTCGATAAGTATTTATCGGGAAAATCATGTAATATCCGCCTCACGAAGATCGCCTCATCGACTTATAGAGTTACATTGCTTACCGCTTCGCCTGCCGATTCGATTCGGCGTGCACGAGAGAAGATGACTCTGCCTTGGCTTACCATAATAGAGATCATAGAAAGCGGGACAGATACCGACTGGAACGGATATTCCACTTTGGGACAATCTTAGCGTAAATTCTACTGGGTCAACCCGCGACGTTGACTTCATCTAATAAGCCACTCGTCACTGGTAATTGGTAATTGCGTATAGTGTTTAGCTTACAGTACTGCAAAAACCACTTTACTCGGATCTCGCCCGCGACGCGCTAGTGGAATGTAAGATTGCATGTGAGCACAGTACGAGAAAGTCCCGCGAACGCGACCAGGAAAAGAAAACGCGTCTTCTATTGGCTCTCGACCGCTCCTTTTCTACCAACCTTGTTAAAATGCTCATCGACTAAGGGCTGCGGACTTGGTTCAATCAGTAGTTTCGAGTTTCTTTTTTGTCCGTCATTTGCCGTTGATTTGTCGTCTACCCGCCTCACGCTGGAGAGTTATCCGACTTCGTGAGCTTGAGTCTCGGACTCACTCCCTCGTTCCATTCCCGACGCGCTTCCAGGGCTATATCTTTCGTCATGGCAGGCGACACAGCACGTACGCCTGCTAGGTCAGTGTCGAAGCCAGAAGCCTCGACCTCGTCTTCTGTCAGGCAACGATCCATCGTTTCGTTCTTCCAAAAATCCTCGCCCTCCGCCGTTTGCGAAAAGGTGTTTCCCGCTCCCCGCCATACCACCTGTTTGCAAGAAAGCACCAAGACCAACTCCCACTCCAAGCCCTTGGTCAAACTTTCCACACCAGCTCCAAGCAGCGATACTCTAGAGCCGTCGAGCTCTCAAGGCGATGAAAAAATCGACTATGCGTCTAAGCCATTGCCTTCTCCGTCGCTCGCGGCCAAGGCCGCCGCAACAATGGTGACTCCGGAAGTCAGGCCAAGCCAGCGAGCAGCTTCTACCAGAGCCACAGAAAATTCCAGTCCTACCCGAAAAGTAGGCTTCCTCACCTTTTTCTTTGCCGTTCTTTGCAAAAGTCGCATCTAATTTTTTGTGTCTCGCCCAGGCCAAGAAAGTTATCAGTTATGCCGAGTCTTCTGATGACGACGAACCGGTCACTCATATTCGTGCTCGTCATTCACGGTGCCGTGGCGGAAAAGCATCAGGTCTAATCTCAAGGGACAAAGATGAGTACGGCCACAGCGACGCTGAGTTTTGGGAGGACCAAAAAGGTATACTTACCTTCACCAACGAGTCAATTTCGCTACGAGAGACTAAAGATCGTTGCAGATGACATGGCCGACTTCATCGCATCGGATGACACCGAAGAAGATGAAACATTCTCCCAAAAAAGAAAGCGTCCTTTGGGGAAAAAACAGTCGGTCAGAAAACGCTCTCACATATCCTCATCAAGCATCAAAGGGGCCGAATCACCTGAAGATGTGGAACTTCCCGACGATGTCGTCATGGAGGACGTGCCTCCAACATCTACTTCGAAGTGGAACTATAATCCCGACTCCGCCGAAAAACGACCTGTTGTCCAGCCTGCCGAACGCAAGGCCGTAAAAAATCCCAAGTTGAAGGAGAAGGTATATACCAAGGAGCCTGAAGAGCGTTATCCCTGGCTAGCCAAAATTCGAGACAAAGACAAGCGCTCTCCAGGGGACCCCGAGTACGACTCGAGGACTATTTATATCCCGCCCATGGCCTGGAGCAAGTTCTCACCCTTTGAAAAGCAGTACTGGAGCATCAAGCAAAACCTGTGGGACACGATCGTCTTCTTCAAGAAAGGAAAGTTTTACGAGCTGTATGAAAATGATGCAACCATTGGACACCAACAATTCGACTTCAAGATGACGGACAGAGTCAACATGCGAATGGTTGGCGTGCCCGAGAGCTCTCTGGACCACTGGGTCAACCAGTTCATCGCAAAGCAGTACAAGGTTGCCCGTGTCGATCAGATGGAGACCAATCTGGGAAAGGAGATGCGGGAGCGACAGGACAAGAGCGGACAAAAGGCCGACAAGGTCATATCACGCGAGCTTGCCTGCGTTCTCACCGCCGGTACCCTGGTAGACGGGGGCATGCTCCAAGACGACATGGCAGCCTACTGCGTCTCCATTAAAGAGTCTATTGTCGACGGTTCGCCAGCGTTTGGTATAGCCTTCGTGGACACAGCCACGGGTCGATTTTGCCTCTCTGGATTCGTTGATGATGCTGACCTCACCAGGTTCGGGACGCTTATTGCCCAAACGGCCCCCCGTGAGCTTGTACTCGAAAAGTCTTCCCTATCTACTCGAGCACTTCGCGTCCTCAAGAACAACATCAGCCCCACGACTATTTGGACCCATCTCAAGACCAGTACCGAGTTTTGGGATGCCGACGTGGCGTGCCGAGAGCTGAGCCACGGAAAATACTTCACTGGCGGGGACGGAATGGATGAGGCCTGGCCCGAAGCTCTGGAGTACTATAGGAGTGATGAACTGGTCATGTCAGCTCTGGGCGGGCTCGTGTCTTACCTCACGTTCCTCAAACTGGAGCGTCCCCTACTCTCCCAGGCGAATTTTGAGGCCTACAACCCGATCCAGAAGAACGGAACGCTGATCTTGGACGGACAGACCCTGACCAACCTGGAGCTTTTTGCTAAATCGGCCAACGGTGGCTCCGAAGGGACTCTGTTCAACCTACTCAACAAGTGTGTGACGCCATTTGGGAAACGCTTGTTCCGGCAGTGGGTAGCTCATCCATTGTGCGACCTGGGACGGATCAACGAGCGACTCGACGCCGTTGAGCTGCTTAATGCAGATTTTTCTGTTCGTGAGCAGTTTGCTTCTCAACTTGTCAAGATGCCGGACTTGGAACGGCTCATTTCACGTATTCATGCGGGGGCGTGCAAGCCCGAAGACTTTGTACGCGTGCTGGAGGGCTTCGAGCAGATCGAATATACCATGAGCTTATTGGGCGCGTTCAAGGGCGGCAACGGAATCGTCGACCGGCTCATCTCATCAATGCCCAACCTCGACGAGCCGCTCAGTTACTGGAGGACAGCCTTTGACCGACGGCGGGCACGCGAGGAGAAACTATTGATTCCGGAACGCGGCGTTGTCGAAGATTTTGATGAGAGCCTCGACCGAATAGACAAGATTCGGCGTGACCTGGACGGGCTCCTTCAGGAAAAGAGAGCGGAGCTCAAGTGCAAGGCACTGAAGTATACCGATGTGGGCAAGGAAATTTATCAGATGGAGGCACACAAGTCGGTCAAGGTGCCAAATAGCTGGCGGCAAATGTCGGCGACGAAAGACGTAAAGCGCTGGTACTTTGGCCAACTGACGCAAATGGTTCGTGAGCTCCAGGAGGCGGAAGAGACGCACTCGCAACTGGTGAGAGAGGTGGCATCGCGATTCTTCAACAAGTTTGATGGCGACTACGCCTCATGGCTTCGCGCCATCCAGGTCGTTTCTCAGCTAGACTGCCTGGTCAGTTTGGCCAGAGCGTCCGATTCGCTGGGCCAGCCGAGCTGCAAGCCATGCTTTGTCGACCAGGAACGCAGCTTGGTGGAGTTTGAGCAGCTGAGGCACCCTTGCATGATCAACACGGTCGACGATTTCATCCCCAACGACGTCAAGCTCGGGGGCAACGAGGCCAAGATCAACCTGCTTACGGGCGCCAATGCAGCCGGCAAATCAACGGTGCTCCGGATGGTACGTGTTATCTCATCAGCTCCAACCCGCCCCCTCCCCTTTTCTTTTCCTCGGAGGCGAAGCAGCCGCAGGCCATCATCTTGGTTGACCTTTTTTGCGTTTTTCAGTCGTGCGTTGCGGTGATCATGGCCCAGGTCGGATGTTTCATCCCGGCCGTTTCGGCGCGCCTGACGCCTGTGGACCGCATCATGTCGCGGCTGGGCGCCAACGACAACATCTTCGCAGCGCAGTCGACGTTCTTTGTAGAGCTGTCAGAGACCAAAAAGATTCTCTCCGAGGCCTCTTCGCGCTCGCTCGTGATTCTGGACGAGCTGGGCAGGGGCACGAGCTCGTATGACGGCGTGGCGGTGGCACAAGCTGTGCTGCACCACGTGGCGACGCACATCGGCTGCATCGGCTTCTTCGCCACACATTACCACTCGCTGGCGACGGAGTTTGAGAACCACCCGGAAATCCGAGCACGGCGGATGCAGATCCACGTCGATGACGAGGAGCGGCGCGTCATGTTTCTCTACAGGCTGGAAGACGGCGTGGCCGAGGGCAGCTTCGGCATGCACTGCGCCGCCATGTGCGGCATCTCGCGCAAGGTGGTTGAGAGGGCCGAGGTGGCGGCCCGGGAGTGGGAGCACACGAGCCGTCTTAAGGAGAGCCTGGACAAGGCCAAGACGGGCTGCTATATCCCGCTCGGCGTCCTTAGTGACGTTGCGTCACTGCTGGGCGACAAGGGCGACGTGGGCCGCCAGGGCGTCGACGTGCTACTGCGGGCCATTGAGGGTCTGTAGGAGAAGAGCTTCAAAGGGGTGTAAAGAAAAACAAGGCGAGGTGGAGTGACAATGTGCTAGAAGCCATGCAGTCAATGGTAGCAAGACATGGTGTTCTGGTGAGATGGCGATGGGTGAAAATAGACAAGGAGACTGCGCGCTCTAGGCTTTTGGGTCATGCGATGAAAGCCCTGAGCCAGCCTGCACGCAAAGGATTGGCTACTGTTCAAGCGAGGCCATGATGCCTCACAAAAGACCATTCAATTCAGTCACCCTTGCAGGCCCAAGCTGCTCAAGGGGTCGAGGCAAGTTGACGGACATGTGGGAATAAGGAAAAAGAACTTTTGTTCGAAAAAGGAGGTGAAACAAAGTCACCACCAATCTTCTAGAGAGAATCTGATCAATCATGTAAAAAGTTGTTTTCTTTTGCCTTCCGCTCCTCATGTGCGCTTCCTATCCGCAAGACGGGCTGATCGCCTGGTCGGCTGGGCTTCCTCTTCACCCCCCTGCCGTGACGCCGCCTCGGGTTTGGCAGCAGCATCGGTCGTTTGAATCCCGGCACAAGTCGAAACAGGGGCCATGGTTTTGTTGGCAGCGCCGACGCTTTGTCCGACACTGGCCAGGGCTGGCTGAGGACAAGACCCGCGAGGCCTTCTCGCCTTGGCTGGCACCTTGTTCTCCTTGGCTTTGGCCTCCTTCTCGTCTTCGGTTCTGGGCCCGGGATCTTGGCCTCGCTTGGCCCATGTGGCTTGGCCGACGACACTGGCTGGAGATGGTCATACCGACGTCTCCAGCGCTGGCGAGTCGCCCCTAGGCTGCTTGAGCTGTTGGATATGCTGTAAACGAAGCGGCAGCCTGGAAACGGACACTGGTACTGGATAGGACGGTCAGTGATGACGTGGTGCCAACCGACATCGGTGAACGGTGCTGATTCTGCGTGGAATGTTCGGTTATAATAGCGCGGACCCCAGACGTTGCTGCGGGCCACCTTGTGGCCCCAATCCCACTTTCCAGGAGCACAGAAGTTGACGAGGGCCCTGACTGTCGGGATCTGCGCTCGAATATTGAACCAGTCGAGGTCGCTAGCTTCCGGGCCGATGTAGAAGGTCAAGCTGTCAGCCTGCAATTATCTCATCTCGTACTCGCCTGGGGACTTCATAAAAGGCGACAAGACGGCCTGGATGCTGATATGATGGAGGCTAGGCTGGTAGAATTTATCGTCCGGATACCCGCAGACCTTTCGGCAGAGGTTGGCGAACGAGGCGCGGAAGTCGGCCATGGTCGAGCCGAGGCTCGGCAGAGGCACAGACCTATCCTGCCGACTGACCCAGACAGCCTCCATGGTAGCCTCTTGCGGGAAGCCCGTGGGAAATGCGAGGAGGCAGCGGGGGCGCCTTGGCCAAGGGGCTTCCAGCGCCCCGTGAACCGCGGTGGTGTCGCCTATCATGGGAATACGATGTTGGGCTGGTCCCTGCCAAGGAGCTGCCGCATCTCGCTCACATCGCGGCCGACAAGCAGACGAACGGCATGGGGCTTAGTCCTCCGAGGGCTAAAGAATTCGCAAATCATCTGTCGAACAACGGAGACGATGCGTGTGGGCCCGAAGCCGCTGGGTCGCAAGTCAGCAACGCTGACGTCGTTGTTCACGTCCAGGAATCTTCGTGGCCAGTGGCAGGGGAGGATGAGTGCGATCCTGTCGCTGGCAAGAGAGACAGGAGTGACGAGCACGTCACAACGCAATGTTGCCTGGCCATTCCGCTCGTCCATTTTCCGACGTTTCTGCTGGTCTCTTCCTGATGCTTCCGCCTCATCAGTCCAATCGTCTTCTTTCTGCGCTTCCTGGTCGTCCTTGTGCCCCTTTTCCTCTTTGTCGTTGCTTTCGCCGATTTCCTACGTTTCTTCCTTGCCCGTCTCCGGCTGTCGCTGTTGCCGCCATTGCAGCAGCTGCTTTTCCCGCTTCACCAGCTGCGGATATCTCGCCGTCTTCATCCAATTCACGTAATTGGCCCAAAGCGTAGGGTGAATCATCTGTAGATACGAAAGACGCGGTGTTGCGAAGCCGTATGACCTCCAGCCTTCTATGCTTAACCCTGCCTCGGCCTCGTAGCCAAAACAGAAGTTGGCATGGTGAGGCCCGTTGCCGACAAGCACCTTGACGGCTGTGGGCCAGTACTTCGCGCAGTCCCAGAATGATATCCTCGGGTCCGCGGGTAACCAGTGCTTGGGATAAGACACGTACGCGTACGATGGCGGTCCCACCGGGTTATAAAGCTTCAACCGTAAGATGTCAGTCCTGAACTGGGTCTCTGTTGGTTGATGAAGCCCAGGCGGCCTTTCATGCAGCAGCTTGACGAAAAAGGCACAGCGCAAAAGTTTGTGCTGCTTCAAGTGCTTTGCGATGAAATCACTGGCGGGCCCTGTGCCATTAGCTGACGTCAAGGCCTCGTCGTCTTGGATAGTAACAAGCTCTCGACTGTGCGGACGAAAGTGCAAGAGATGAAATCCTCCCTTGGCGGTTTCCGGAAGCGAGAGAAGCCGTCGAACGCAGAGGCTGAACGAAACCCAGTCACCGGCTCGGAAAGTCAGCATTCCCTGGAAGCCGTACAACTCGACCCATTCGTCTTCATGCGCTGGGGCGGCCCGGCCCGCGAGATGTTCACGCTTCCTGCCAGGGCCTATCTCGCTGGAAGATGATTGGCCAGGAGCTACCTGGTAAGAGTAGCCAACCCCTAAAACTGTTTCTCGTTCTCGCCCTGGTGCGGCCATTCATCACGTCAGTCCTTGCCGATCTCTAGTCTCCGGAAACGGGGGTTTGACCTTGTGAGCACATGCCTCGAAGAGGGATGATCGTCTTGTCTGGCGAGCTTTCCTGCGTATCATCATCGCCGGCCACCAAACTGTGTTCTCTTGATCCTCCTCCACTCGATGCTGGTATGGTCGTTCGATTGTCGGCACAGCCGCCAGTTTCCGCCCAGCGGTTTGCCGCTCAGCCATGATGGTTCTCGGGACACGCTCCAACGCCCAGAACACGCCTGGCTACGCGGAAAAGCCGTATGAGCTTCTGCGGAAGCTGCGCTTCTCAGACACGTCAACTGCAAGTGTTCTTTTCGTGAGTCGCACAGCCCTGTTGGTGTTGTTGTTGCTGCTACTACTTGTCGCTTTTAGAGACGTGACGGCGTGCAGGCATGCTCTCTGGTTGTCGAGAGAAAGGGTGCAAAATAAGGAGCGAAATTCGGCCAAGTAATTTGTCCCTGCCGCGTACTTTTTCGGCTCGATCGGGAACTGTTTATGGGATCAAAGACCGTCCCAGTTCATCTCAGGAGGATCGAAGTGAATAACAAATCTGGTGGGAGTGCAATAAAGGTTTGAGTAATGGCTGCTTTCCATACGATTCCAAGTGAAAGATTTTGTTTCCCCGAAGCCTTTTTTCACCAGGGTAGCCATGAATTGCCGCAAGGCCGAGCAAACTGCATCCCTCCATCAGCCAGAGTTTGCGATTGGGCCATTGTCTGATTCTGCGGCGCAGCGCCCATTCACTGCCCATGGCGCGTTGACCCAGCGGCAGCAACAATGGAGTGACGCCAGATCAAGGACAAACGAATGAAAGCGAGCACAGATCAGTCCCACCAATAGCCGGAAAGTAAATACAGAGCCAAAGTTCGCAAGATAGACGATACAAGGAGGGACCGAAAAAAGTCCAAATTTGGTCGCATGCAGCTGGTCGAAGAGGCTTCTTCAAGCCTGAACAATGCAATCGCCGACGCTCAAAATACTGTAGTCTCCGTGTCACTTTTTATCCTTTTGATGTCGTCTTTGTCTCAAGCCTATAAGCACGTACCCACATCGTGTCAAAGACAAGCAGAGCAATGCTCACTTCCGTCTCCGGGCCGGCTGCACGTCCGTCGTTTACTTGATGCATGACGCGCGCGAGGGCGCAGGGGCTTGTGGTTTGTAGTTTGCATCCTGCCGTCGTCTCAACAGTGTCCCTGACCGAAATCGACTAAATCATTGCCGAGGAACTCCGTCAGCTAAAAAACAGTGCCAAGCACCGCGGAAGTGCATCATTCGGTTTACTCGGCGACACATGTCTCTGCAGATAACAGAGTCACCACGGCGAGCGAACGTGTAGAGTAGAAAAACAAAAAACTCCGAAGTAGGGTGAGAAGATTAAAAAGGGCCCTCGGACGCTGAAGAAGAAAGAAACTGTAATTATTAACACTAACTTTGATAGCTGAAGGGCTAGACAGTTCCTGCGCCGCAGATGGGGTCAGCTAATCCACCAGGACAGCCACCAGCACGGCTTGTCGATTGAGCCATTCTCTTTGATGAAATTCAAAATTCCGGGAGTTCTCGCGTGCTCACAGTCCCTCAGCTCACTGCGCGGGGATTAGTTTATTATGCAGCCGATTAGTGGAATGGAAGACGCCGACGCCGGCAATCACAAAGCAAGGTCGAGAGAGCCTCTGGCGAAGTAGGCTGTCGCTTCATCATCATTTATCGTTGCAACATGCTTTTATGTTCCACGGAGCTCTCGTCACGGCAGCCCTCCTTGATCGAAGGCGCAGAGAGCCTCGTCAGAGTGAAAAGTATCGTAGAAAGTACCCGACTCCAAGCCTGGCGGTTCCCTCGACGACTTGGTGCTCTGGGACAGTGTGGAGAGCTTGATGGCAGCACCCTTGGCGTGGATCCCGTTGTGTAACGGGTGGCTTCCTGAGTGGCTACGAATCGTGCTTGGGGGCAGGCCGCGGTAGCGGCGAATCTCCTGGCGAATGAGCGGGTATAGCACAGGAGCATTAGAAAGGACGATGGCGACCAGCGTCTCGCGCGTAGACCATCGTGCGGCGAGCTCGACGGTACGTACTGCTGTCATCCAAGCCGAAAATGAAGCCGCAGCGAGCGGCACCGAAGGCGATTGTAACCAGGCCGGCACTGAACATGACGATGAGACCGATCTTCTTGCCCATCGAAATGCGAGCAGCCCAGACCATCTAGAGGTGCACGTTGGCTGTCTGTCAGCGTCATAGGCCCTGTTGACGCACACGGGCGGCCGAGGTGCCTCACCGGCAAGGGGATGGCCATGATGTACAGGTCCGTGAGGAGGTTAGTGCTCAGCACCGTCCACGCCTGGAGCCTCGAGACGGCAGGGTAGCATAGGTCTTGATTTACTGCCAGTTATTGCGAAATGAGCATTCGCACATAAAAAGAGCGAAAAGCGTACTTCCGAGATCTGGTTTGATCTGCCAGTGCTTGGCTAGCGGCCAACAACCAAACAAAACGACCAAGAAGATGGTCAGGTAGGTCAGGGCGACGAGGACGAAGCCGACATTGACCTTGAGCTGCATTTGATTGACGCGATCGCCGAGCCGGCGATAGAAGAAAGGCCAGCAAAGCTTGAGGATCCAAAGCAGGGCTGTATAGACGAGCCAGTCAGACATATGAATCTGGGAGCCTTTGACGCGTAGTTGAACCTCACAGCTACCCGGATCCAAGGTCGCGCGTTGCAGGTATGTCATTCTAGAGAGATTTTGAGCCTTTGGTACCGTATAGACTGGCCGAGAAAAGGCAATGTCTTGGTTTCGTACCCACTGTTTGCCAGCCCATCTGCAGCAGACTCGACCAGATACGCGACGACGGAGCCGCTGACATCGAAGGGTTGGCCTCAAACGTAAGTCCTTGGGAGCGACAGGACAACAAAAAAACGAGAAGGGGGCAGCGTAGGGAATGCGACGGGGCGGAGAAACCGACTCACAATGACCAGAGCCATAAGGTAGTCGTCGACCGCCAGGCCACTGAATGTCTGGCTCTTCACACGCAGGAAGAGCCTCAGCAGGATGGTGCTGGTTTCGATGGAGAAGGCAATCCAGCTTTCGATTGAGGCGCTCATGCCGGGCAGCCAAGGCCTCCCACCGGCGTTTGTGGGAGAAAAACAGGTGACTTGGGCGAGATGGACCGAATCTGCTGAAGGCATGATTATATATCTCGGATAGTAAGACGAAGCGGAACGACGAAGATTAGGAGGAGTATGAGGGAACGTCATGTTCCGGCCTCCTGCAAACCATGCCATCGAAAGCGTCCGGCACACCATGTTGGACAACATGCCACCGTCCTCGCTTGAAACAAGACAGCCCCCCTCCGTCTCAAGTCCTTAACTGATGTTGGAAAGGAAAGAAAGCCATGAGCAGAAGGTAGCCCATGACTACGGGAAAAGCCACCGTGGCTTGGGTTGACGTTTGGAACGGCACGTCTTCCGTTTCGGATCCATCCCGTCCAAGCCTACCTCGATAGCTGGGGGGAGTTTTTGCGTTTGGCAAAGGACTGAGTTTGGCAGACTTTCGACACCAAAAGGGGGGAAGACTATGGGGAGCTTAACAGAACAATGGTTCTCTAGGAAACCGGCCGACGGATTAACCGCGGTCGCGAGAGTCGCTGGCGACAAGGGTTGACTCTGAGGCGCCTAATGGGTAGCCTCCAGATGACGCTCGGGCATGTCGTCAAGTCGCACCAACGACAAGTTCCCGAATCTCGTGGCTTAATCGTTTCACTTAATCCCTCCCTTCATTTTTGTATCTAATGAGCTGGCACACATCTTGCCCGTGAGACGTTAAGATCCAAGCGCCGGTTCGAAAAGTCCCGTTGCATTAAGGCGCGGGAGTACCTGGGAACGTTCGGGCTTGATCCGTTTGTTCCTCTTGGAGGCCATACATGCGATCACTTCGTCTTCGGCCCGCTCACCAGAATTCTTTTGTTCGTCCAAGGACCAGGAGGGATGGTGGCTGAGTATCGGTTTGAGGCATCGCTCAACTTGCATAAATTGTGACGAATACTCTTCCTTCAGACATCACCTTCAATCAGGTGACGCGTAACTCGTAGTTCATGGTTGACTATCTTCTCTTCACTACCATTCGAATGCCACCTGTCACGGCGGGCACGTGATAAGGTAGACCAATACGCGAGATCACGTGATATTTAAGACCGGCCTGAAGATCTGCGGCTTGAAGCCGGCGAGGATTCTAGTAATAACGATTCGGCTCGGTTAACTTGGGGTCTATTGTACTCTCCACAGCGCGTAGCTTTTAGGAAATTCATGTGAAGGTAGCTAAGTGGATGGTTTCTTAAAGGGGTCTATCTAAGTAACCAGCACCACCTCCTATCGTTGTAAGTGAGGCCGTGCCCAAGCTCCCCGACCTGTTCTAGTCTCCTTAACTACACTAGCAGGCCACAAGTAATGTGATCATGTGCCATGCTCTACATACCCTGCTGGTGTCCAAGGGGAGCAGGATTCTCACCAGGCTGATTGCACATAATAAGTTATCCGAGCACAGGAGAACTTGAGGAATTCTCCTAGTCAGCCCCTTCATTAGAGTTTATTCCTCTATGGGTAAAGTTTCCAGCTCAAAGTCTTTTGCCAGGAGATACTGAGGGAAAACAGCAGGATTAAGCTTAAGGTAACTGAATGTAGATTTGATCGAAATTTGTATTCACTACCGTCACGTCTACCATATGGACTTTGTTCACGCCCCGACAGCCCCCCTGGTCGAACGAAGGCCCAAAAAGACTTGCATGGCTGTGTACACGAGTGCGTGACCGACTGAGCAATGATGACCGTTGATAGCGAGTAATTTAGAGAGGAAGAACTCCTCAACATTGCTGGGATTCTCAGCCATTCAATCTTTCGAGGGCCTTCTCTTTTGTGATGCCTTCACCACTACCTTTTCCCATTATGCCCTACTCCTCAGAGCTTACGATGACCAACAGTACCGCAAGCGCTTCAACCACGCGGATGCACTGCTCAACTGCTCGTGCGCTTCAACGAAACGAAAAGCTTTATGCTACAAACCGACGGGCGGCTGTCACTCCCAGAAATGACATACTGTTGGCCTCTGACAATTGCGCCAGGACCACTGGATAGGAAACTAGCGGACGACAATCACATGCTGACGCCATATAATGATATATAAAGGCCAGCCTCTACCTCGTAGTCACAGTTCACTTCTTCAGTGTCGAACCCGTTGTCTGAGTCCCGCGACAGGAAAATTCATGAGACATGGGTTTTGAGATTACGTCTTCATTGTCTTTCTTTCCTCTTTTCCCTTTTGCATCATCATCAAGAATGTCAAACGGATGTTTGTGTTACGAGAATGTAACAGAAGGTGCGACGAGACTCACCAGTACTGGAATTCGCGGCCAGCAAGAATATAGCCCAGGACGAGTCGTTCAAGACTGGCGAACTTCGAATTCATGTAGGTGCTCGGCAGGATGCCGAAAATTCTACAGCGGATAGGCACATTCTGTTATAGTTCCTCTACGGAGACTTTTCAAGAGCGAGTCCACCATTCACGCAGCTTTGGCGATGGATTGAGGGGTTAGAGTCAGGGTGCCCGGCGGGTTTTGTTGGTTCGTGCATCTGCGGATTCGTTGTTCGGGATGCTGGTGAGGCCGGGATACCGCCGAACGTCCACAGACGGACCCTGAATCGACCTGGACGGTCAAAGAAGTGATCGAGCCGAAGCTTGTCGCTGTAGGAGCGCCAACGAGCAGCCGAAAGGCAACAACCTCCTGATTGTCAGACATGCTGCGACTTTTCTGACAAGGTGTGCATTGAAGCTCTCAAAAGCGGCAGCAGTTCCGCGGAGCTACGACTACCTCGGTGTCGTCCACCCTCTTCTCACGGGGCCCAAAGGGAGTTTCCCCCACATCTTTTCGAGAAAGAGCACTACCTTCTGCACCTTTTTGGAGTCGTTCCCGGGATGTTGAGGGTTCGCCGCTGTGATGCTTGACTACTGCGAGACGGTCATGGGTTCCGGTAAACGTTTTTAACCTTTGGCGGCTGGCTGCTTTCGGTAATGTCGGAATGTACAACTCCGCGAAGCAAGCCGGTGCTGATGGTCGAGTCGGGTTGATTGACGTGGACCGAACTGCTTTGAAAAAATTTTTGGCTTGAAAAATAGCCGAATGAAATGGGAGACGCGACAGGCGCGAACCCTCAAGCCGTTTGATGTTTTGGGAGGGCGCACACGTAAATGCATGTGCTGCACGACGTCAAACAAACACAGGCCGTGCCCGGTGTGGTGGGCCCGGTTGTACCGGGATCCGGAGGATTATTTCCTCTACCGGCCCGGCAAGGCGGTCGCGTGCCGCGCTAACAATTATTCGTACTTGAGTCAAGGGTGAATTCTCATTACTTTTTCCTTTAGCTCTACGTTGTGACTAGATAGACAACGCAAAAGGCACCTGCTGGTTGAACAAACTCCGGGCCCGCCTCTCACACCCCAGCTCCATAAATAATCGAAACGGCAGAAATATTTACGATAGACATCAAACCGTTTCTCTTTGTTGGACTCTTTCCAGGTTCAGTGCTCGTTTTCACAGCACAGTAGGTACAGCGAACTATTCATTTCATCAATTGCAAAAGTTGCAAAAGAAACAGTGACTAACAGGCCTCCACACGTTCTTGTGGATGAAATCGAGAGTTTAGGCTCGCATGCCAGGCCTCCACAAAATGCCAGTGGGTGGATTCAACAATTTAGGTTCGCATGTCACATATTGTCAAGTATCCACTTTAAGAACGAAATGGTATCATCAGATCATCTGATAAGATTAAACGCCTTTTATTCCCTTGGGTGAGCTGCATCTAAGACAAGACTTCCGCACATTGACTCGGGGGCATATTTAGCCATAGTCTGTGGTTGGTACTTTAATCGGCCCTGTGTCCCAGAGCTTAGTGCAACGTCAGTACAGCACTCATTGGAATGCTGAGAGATGGCTACCAAATTTCCTCCGCATTTCGTCAAGTAACTGAAAAAAGAGCACCCTGATCAGAGATGGTATTGCTTGAGATTATGTACATACATCGCACTTGAACTCTTTTCCATTGATGACCCATCTTGTTGTCCCACCCTGATATAGCCCTCCCTGATTCTCTGAATCCATGACCATGTTTTTTTGGCCAGGAGCCCCCACAGCCGCCTTGAGCTCGGCGAGCACGGAAAATTTGATATAGATTCGAGTGTATATCCTGGTGAGGAAGACACACACGCAGGTTTTTTCAGTATCAGCGGCGATGCGATTCACTTGGCCGTGTATATCAATTAGACCGACTCAAGACAGTTCCCCATGCCTCCCGCGCACAAAACGCAAGAATGCAGCTCTCAGGGGACCGCGTGGTGGGTAGGCAGCCTCATGGCGGAAAATAAGGATCTTAAGAGATATGTACTTCGTACATATGACTGACGTTAGAGCCGCTTGCTCGTCCATATGCTTTAACTTTGCCGGCTACTTTTCTTGCTAAAAGGCTATTCAAAATGTGAAGTCGCCACCTATAAGTCGAGGAATCTGGTTGTGTCACCTTGTTGAAAAGTTTTATTCAATCAAAATTTATTTATCAGAACCAGCTTGGCTATTGTGAACGCGCCAAGTGCACTTTTTGAGAAGTTGAACAAATCAATATATAAATAGTTGGCTCCTCTACCACGTCTCTTGCTCGAACCTCCAAGTCGTCTCATTCAAATCATTAAACATTTCATCTGGCTTTCCTCTTTCAACATGCGTCTTGTCTCTGCGTACTGTGCTGTTCTCGCAGGCTTCTGCCCTTACGGATGCAGCTGTGCTGAGGGTTCGCGATTCTACCACTCCCTCTACGTTGGGTCCTGCCCCCTTTGAAACTATGGATGACAACACAAAGAAACGGTACAAGGAAGAACAGAATATTGACTTTGACTTGGACAGCTGGAATGGATATTATGATGTTTACAAGGGAACGGACAACTTTCGCTGCCACGGAACCTGCAGTGAGTTTCTCGCGCTTAGCTTTCGAGACCGTGTTCTCATGAAGCACATAAGAAAACTCGGCAAGATTCTCGACAGAAGTTGCCAACATGAGCTAGCCCAATCCTTTGTCAATTACTGCCTGGGTGGCTGTGCCCGAGAGCACCCACACGCAGTATACCCATATGCGGTTAAAAAAAGCCGCAAATTGCAATCTCAAGCCTGAAGACAGCACGAAGTGCAACCTCGACACAATCTCACCCTCTCGATCGCAGCCCAGGTCAGTCTCATAGCCCAGGTCAGTCTCATAGCCCATCTGAAAGGCAAGAATTAGGCAGCAGAGATGTAAGTGAGGACTCCTACAGCTGACTTGCGACCGCTTATATAAGCCCTAAAGCATCAGTGCTCGTAGGCAGCGACGAGGACGCAGATAGAGTCGGCGTCTTCGACAACGGCGAATGTTAAATTGACAAGCGGCGGCGGAGTGAGAGTTGTCAACCTCTTAGCCACCATTGCTGGTACCGCCATTCTTACTTTGACGGTGATTGTCTGATTTACGAGCAACGTCTTTCTCTCATGTTGGGCTTTGGCCCAAGTCCATCAAATCATGCCTCAATCTGTCAAGTTGTTCCGCTGCCCGTCAAGTTTTTTAGTCAATAGACGTTTGTTTTCACCCGACGTTGTAGTCATCCTCTGATAAAATGCTGCATCACGTGGCCGCTGAACGCAGTCTAGCAGTAGCTTCGCCCAACAAAACGGAGTAAAGCATCATGGACGAGTTTCTTTCTCGACTCTTCCCCATCGCAAACCTTGTTCCTCTCTTCCTTCTTCGAACATGCCATCATCTCTCTGCTCGTCTCCAACGGCGGAAGACTTTCCACGTTAGCCCACGAAACGGGAACCAAACGGGCGCCCCGAGACCGCCTCGGCGTCTTCTCAACTTGTGGTAGTTATAGGGGAACGCAGGAATCGAAGACTGTAGCTCGAAATTGAGCTGCCCCTGTGGATTGATGTGACTACTTCAGCATTATGACCGGACGACAAAAGCGTCTGCTCTTAGATGTGCAAGTCCGACCAACATGCGGAATGCCTGTTCCGTCCGCACGTTGGCTCATGCATCTGTTGCGACACGCCTGCATATTCAGCCGAGCCCCTCGTTCCTTTTGTTTTCGTCCCTCTTGCCGCTAGCCAGTGTTCAATAGCGCAGTCTTCCTCGGACGTGTTAGACGTGCTGGACGTTTCCGATATTGAAGATTCTTCACCTCCAAAAGGGACGACTGGTGACGTGAAGCCGTCTGCAGTCATTCAGGGATTGGCAATACACGGCGGAACGACATGAGATGAGACGCTGAGTTCAGAACATCTGCCCTGATGGCTGCTTCCGGGCGACCGCCCGCCATCTTTCGTATCTATCTCTCCTCTTCACCCCTTTTCACATTCTCGCGGGAAAGAGTAGGTGAAGGGACAATGGCGGAAACGGCATCGGCGGTCAGGCTTCCACGCACGCAATCCGCTGGTGCGAAGTGGAACCGGCCATCACTCGTCTAAATGCATGCACTGCAATGGTCGAGGCTTTCCCCGCCATGTGAGCTTTTTGTTTCCAACGTTGTGTTTGACAGATGAGTCACCCGCCTGCAGCGGACGATGATGGGCGGTACGGCCAGTTCGGCGAGCGGCTGACTTGCGGGAGTTGCGCGAACCAAGATGACCTCGCTTGACGCGCAAGGCATGATACACGCATGACGGCAGAAACATTTGCTCACCGGTTGGTTTTATTAAAAAGTGAGAAGCTCGGACTCGATGGAAAGCAGAAGGGGCGGGTTCCAAGGAGCCAAGTCCATGGTTCGTACGAGAAGAAATCTCCTTCCAGTCAGCTTGTTGGCCGGGGTTCCCACGGCCCGTCCCCGACGCTTCCGCCATGTTTCATCTCCTGGTCCCTAGGGAAACAAGGGGCGAGGCGCACACATACACACAGGCAGAGAGAAGGAAATGAGGGAAATGGTGGCGCCTTGACTACGGGTCCCTTGGTGCTGCGAGAATGACGAGGGCAATCTGAGGAAACCTGATTGAGAGGCCGCTTGAAACTGGCCTGCAGCGGTCCTCTAGACCCTCCCCCACGACCCGCCGCCGGAAATGCCGCGCTGGCAGACGCCAAGACCAGCCACATCGTCGGCGTAGAGCCGAAGGGGGCAGCGATCATGACATGGTCAGGGGAGTGACGCAGGAAGTGATGGATGGCTGGCGGGAAAGAAAAAAGAAGACACGAGCTTCCCAAGACGGGAAACGCCGTGCAGTTGACCGTGAGCATATACTCGTGCCATGGGCAGTGGGCTTCCCTCTGGGGCGGCGGCCATGCGCGAGCTCCGTCCAGGATACGGCCGAGGATAAGAACGCACGACTCACCCTCTGCTTTCTCTCTTTTGCGCAGGCAACCTCAATTCACTCGTTTTCTTTTTTCTTGAGCCCTCTTGATCACCCGTTATTTTCCTTGTACTCGACCTCTCTTTGTTTCCTTTCCTTTCTATATTTTATTCGACTTTGGAGCGCGGCTCGAGAGCACTGGTTGCTGCGGGCTCTGTGAGTACGAATGGCAAAGGGTGACAAAGGGAAAAGACGCCATTTGATTGATACGATGCACTGGGCCCTCCTGCTCTCCCTCTTGGACGTGACGCTGGCCGTCCCGGTAATCAAGAAGCGCGCTAAGCCCGCTCCGCTCCTCACGCCGCGCAACGCCGAGATCGTTGCCAACAAGTACATTGTCAAGTTCAAGGAGACAAGCGATCTCTCGGTCTTGGATGAGGCCATCAATGGCACGCCTGGCGATGCGGACCACGTCTACCACCACGCCTTCAGGGGCTTTGCCATGAGTCTGGATGCGGATGCTCTCGGCAGTCTTCGGGACCATCCCGAGGTGCGTGAGGTCTTTTCGAGTCCATCCATGCATGTGGTAGCTGACGGCGGGTGTCGACGCGCAGGTCGAGTGGATTGAGAAGGACGGAATCTCCAAGATCGCCGGCATGGCGCAGCAAAGCTCAGCGCCGTGGGGCCTGGCTCGTATCTCGAGCCAGCAGCCGGGCTCAGACTCGTACCAGTACGACGAGAGCGCGGGCGAGGGCACGTGTGCGTAAGTGGTGGATACGGGCGTCGACGACTCGCATCCCGAGTTCGAGGGCCGCGCGACGCAGGTCACGTCCTTCGTCCAAGGACAGACGCGCGACGGCGACGGCCACGGCATGCACGTGGCCGGGACTATCGGCAGCGCGTCACACGGCGTGGCCAAGCGCACACGCATCTTCGGCATCAAGGTGCTGGCGGACAGCGGTCAAGGCTCCAACTCGGCCATCGTCTCGGGCATGGACTTTGTGGCGCGCGACAAGAACGGCCGGAGCTGCCCCAAGGGTGTCGTCGTCAACATGAGCCTCGGTGGCGAGTACTCGGACGCCGTCAACCAGGCGGGGGTACCGTGCGTGCGCTCGTCTGCGCCGCTCTCTTCCCCCCG
>KN173726.1:11262-43614 GCA_000758425.1 Nilaparvata lugens yeast-like symbiont | reverse complement strand
CTTGTCAACGGACCCCCCGTGCTCGATCGTCTTGCACGGGGGGCCGACTTATTTAGGCCCCCCTAGTACATTATAGTTGGCCCTTGCAAAGGTGGAGAGCCAACGAGTTTGCACAATTAGATCCTTGCGGACTGTACCGAGGATCCACTCTATATACTTCGTATGAAGGCTGTGATAGGCCAAAATTCACTACTCTGAATCTTCCCGCACTTGTACGAAGTTGGCGTCTCCCCCGCCCGGGGCCCCCTGCATGAGCCGCTTTGTGCACGTCCATATGCTGGTCATCCTCTCGTCCTCTACGCACCAACTACACAGCTGATGACTTCCTCCTATGCCTGCCATCGATCGAATAAAACCTCCTTCCTCCCCCCGGGTCATCGCTCGAGAAGTGTCTCCCCGGTCGAGCCCCTGAACGCGTACCCGTATCTACCGATAGAGCTGGGCCTGAAGCCATGACAATTTTGCCCCCTCCCCTTGCTCGCATCCTTCGACTCTCGCCATTCAAGGCTGCTGCTTCGCCTGTTCAAAATCCAGGCAGGTGACTGAGAGCCGCGTTATTCCAAACTGCCAGAAACGCCGTGTGCTGCGCCCCTCGTCTAACATGGTTGCTCCCAGACGTACGCCCGCCTGCTGGGTCTGATCACTGTCTACCAGTCCTGGCTTGCTTGTTTAAGCCTTGATGGCGTACTCCCGCTTGAACATGTCGTCTACCTTTTCGAGATAGTACGTACCAGGGCTTATCGTCGAAACCGCACCCTTGGGAGTGTAGTCCTTGCGGAGATGGACCTGTTTGCGGAGCTCGCACATCTGTCAAGGCCATTCGGTCAGACCAGACAGTAGACTCGATCCAGCATTGTCTTCCGCATCCTTACCTGGTCATACGTTTCCGGAGACACACGGCGGCGTGCCTCGAGCCGGGCGGGTAGGTCGAGCAGCTTGGCCATCCTCTCCACGCCGCCACTGACGCGAAACGACAGGAAGCTCGACGCGAGCCCGGAGCCGTAGCTAAAGACGCCAATGCGCTTGCCCTCCAGCTCTTTGCTGTCGACAAAACTCAGCAGGCTCGCCAGCCCGCCCCAGGCGCTGGCGCAGTACATGTTGCCGCACATGGTGGCCACCTGGATGGCTGGGTTGACGCGCTCTTGAAACTTGTCCTTCGTCAGCGTCATAAATGTTCTCTCGACAACCTTGTCCGTCAACGACTTTTCATAGTCCATGTCTCGCAATTCGGGCGCCACCTCGGCAAAGACGGGCGCGTCCGCGTTGCTGAGGTAGTCGTGATAGAGCAGCCGCGCGTACGACTTCTGCACTAGCTTACACGTCGGCGCGTGGAAGACCAGGTAATCGAAACGGTCGAGCCGAGTCTTTTCCGCAGCGCTGTGGCCGTTGACCACACCGCCCTTGACACCGTTGGTGGTCAGCCTGGCCTCGCGCTTGCAGTAGTCGCGATACGCGGCATCCAGAGCCTTGGTGTAGCACGTCAACGAGTACTGCCCGTCGACGTACGGGTACTCGCTCGACAAGTCGGGTTTGTAAAAATCGTAGGCGTGCTGCATGTAAGTGCCGCGCAGCCCGGGCTCCATGACCAGCGGCGCGTTGGGGCCGACCAGCATGGCCACGGCGCCAGCGCCACCCGTTGGGCGTGCGTTGCCTTTTGCGTAAAGGGCTATGTCGCCTGCAACGGCGATGGCGTCCCGCCCGTCCCACGCCGACGACTCGACCCAGTTGACGCTGTTGAGGAGTGCATTAGTGCCGCCATAGCAGGCGTTTACCGTGTCGACCCCCTCGATGTTGGTGTTATCCCCAAAAATCTGCATGAGCACCGATTTGACGGACTTGGACTTGTCGAGGATCGTCTCCGTGCCCACCTCGAGACGCCCAATCGAATTCGGGTCGATGGCGTACTTGTTAAGCAGCTGAGAGACAACCGTGAGCGACATGGAGTAGATGTCTGGCCGGCCATCAGCCCAGTATCCCTGACCAGGGCTACAACGCGGAAGCAGCAGGAGAGCCACCCACCTTCGCGGTCGTCGCAGAAGCTCATTTTGGTTTGGCCGAGGCCGATGGTGTACTTGCCGGCGGTGACGCCATCGAATTTTTCAAGATCCTTCTGCTCCACATACTGTACCGTCCGTCAACTGTCAGTCGCCGGCGAATCTAACTGGGCAAGGTGGACGAGGTGGAATTTTTCCTCGGTTTGACGGCAAAGGAAGGGGGGAGGGGCCGCGGCTTGTGCAGCGGTCTCACCTGACTGGGGAAGTAGATCTCAATGGCCTTGATGCCTATATTTTTCAGTCTTGAGGCCATGAAGAGGATAGAGGGAACGAGATTGATTCCGCGGCGGCAGAACACAGCGAGGGTAACAAGGCAGGACAACAGGACCAGCGCGACAAAGTCGAAGCAAAATAGATGCCTAGCTCGGGCGAGGCTGCTATTAAAAAAAGGAAAGGGTGGGTGAGGTGGGGGGCAGGGAAAACCCCAGATACCCCCCCGTGTATTGGTCCACAGAACATTGGCCACGTGGTACACGTCGCGGCCAGCGGCGCAAATCGAGGCGAACACGACTTTGCATGACGTTTCGCCATCACGTTCTTCACCACCTCTACCTATTATTGGTGCTGCTCCAATTCAGCACATAATTCAGTCAGGCTGTGTACGTGGCGTACACTGCTGAATCTTCCGCTTGGCAGAATGCCTCCTTTCCGGCGCATCGACCGCGTCGCGGCGTGTCGCCATTTGCCCCTGGCGAAGGCTTTGGCCCGAGCCAAGGCCTCTCACCCCGAGCGCCTCGATGGCATCCATGCCGAGGTTGAGAGGGTTGTCGTGGGCCCGAGCGCGTCGCGCTGAGCTCCGGAAGGGGGCCTCGCCGCGCCCACTCCGCCCCCGGCTTCTCAGCCCTCTTCTGAACTTTTTCCCTCCAGCACAGCCTGCCGCAGACCCGTCTCCCAGCCCTTGGAGGAGCCGTTTTGAGGTCATTGATGACGACGGCGTGACCGCATGGGTTCCACCTCAGACGCCTGCGCAAGGAAAATTCGCGTCGTGGCGTAAGCGTCGCGCGAAGGCCGCCGACGCGGCGGCCAAGGCCAAAATCCCAGGCGCCTTGCCTGCCACTCCTGCGCCAGTCGAGCTCCTCGGCCATCGAGCGCTCTCGGCCCAGCCTATGCTGTCCAAGCCATCCACCGCCTGAGACTCCATCCTCGAGACTTGCTCTGCGGCCGCTGAGGCCGAGACATCTAACCGGAGCGAATTCTCCAGGAGGCGTGCCAACTGGCCGCTTTGGTCGAAAGCGGCGCTGCCCCGTATGTCCTCACGGAGGCTATATGCCGACACGCCCCTGGCTCTCCCGAGCTGCCCCTCTCCGGTCAGCCAGCCCCAGCCAGAAAAAGCTGGCTCCTATGCCGACGTGGCCAGACGGGCGGCCGGAATCCCTGTTGCCACACCGGCCACGGAGAAAGACTTCTGGGTTCCTCGTCCAGAAGCCGGAGCAGATCCGCGCCGATTTCGGGGTCGTTACTGTTGAAGGGCGAAAGAACAGGTCGAGGTATGCCCTGACTCTAGTCCCTCGGTCTGTTCAGATCCACCTTAACGAGACCATCGACGTGACGCCCGACCTTATCCGAGCTGAAATCAATCAGTCAACAGGACTGTCCCCTTCCCACGTCAGATGGGGCGGAGCGGGAAACAACACCATAATGGTCGGTATCCACACCGGCCATGCGCCTCTTCGGCCAGGCGGCACATCTCAGGGTCGTGAAGCAGAAGGTCGGAGTAACCATCTGCAAGCCCTGTTGTAGGTTCCACCACGAGTGCAACTGCGCCCGTGCCGCAAAGTATGCCCGGTATACGTCAGCCGCGTCCGAAGGGCCCTGCTGTGGCCCTACCCATTCCCTCAACTGCTGCGGGCCACACCCGGCCGAGCGCAGAAGACCGAGTGCCTGTCGGGCACGCGTGTCTTCCATGCTAACGTGGGCCGTTGGAGATGTAGCCCACGACATTGCACTGCACCCCGACTTCTCTGCCGATGCCGGGATGATATCCATTCAAGAGTCCTGGATGAACGAGGGCAAAAAAGGCTCTGCCTTCATGCACAAAGTTTCACAAAAACACACCCGGGGTACGACTTGCTCGCACCCGTCAACAACCGGACAGATCGCCCGAGGACCCTTCCTCTACGCCAGAATGGGAGGAGGCAGGAGACTGGCACGAGTGGTGGCCAAACTCTCTCGCCATCTGCTGGCAGTGCAGATCCAGAGTCCGGTGGGGCCGTCACTGTATATGGAGTTAGCAATGCCCTCAGCCTCACGACCAGGATTATGTAGCTGGATGCCGCCAAGTCACACGCGCACGAATTACTTAGACGCGGCACCACCAAGACGCGATACAGCCGGTCTGTACCAAGCCTTTGCCTGAAGCCGTTCAAAGAGAGCCAATGGCATAACGGCCACTGCGCCATGGTTTGACTTTTCATCGTCATTCGCGGCCGTAGCTCTTCTTTGACCATGTCGAAGATGACCTATCCCTGGGTACAAAAGAGTTGCTGAGCAAAAGTATCCCGTGTTACAGGTTGCTAAAACACTGCCATCTCCCTCGGGCCGATCCCGACTCGTTCATCACCCGACGACGTCGACTGTTTCTCGGGATGACGGCCAGTCTTTGGTGTGAATTCCCACGTGCAAAGTTGAGGGGAATGCAACACGAACAAACTTCGCAAAAACTTCCTGAACTGATTCCACCACGATCCGCCTCCTTCGCCCATACCTCCTGAGACTGGATTCAGCTGCTCGCCTGGGCCACGTTTGAACAGTCCTACCTTCGCTATACTGTATTTGACCCTTCGACGGGCATATTTCGCCATGAATTCTGAAACATTGTAAGTAATTGCAATCTCGGCGGAAAGAACTTCGCCACAGTGCGGTGTGCTACAGGCCAGATTCTCCGGCAAATATGAAGTCGCTGCTGCATCCTCTCAGACACCTTAAAAATATGGGAACTGTACTTACGGCATCGATCTACATGCCGCCTTTCTCGCTCACGACTGCGACGGTAACGGAGGTGGTTTGCTTGAATCGCTCGTAGCTTTGGGCTCGACCGCCTCGAGTCTGGCCTTGATTCTCACCGTGACTTCGCTTTTTCTCTCTTCTCCCCCATATCTCTGTCGCTGTCCGGCTCCGTCGACGACGAGCTCTCAGAGTCCGACGTGTCCGAGCCGAGATCTTCCTTAGACGGCCCCCTCTTTTCCTTGTCGCTATTTTTGCCCTTCTTGGTCGCCTTCTTGGCCTTTTCCGCCGCTTTTCTCTGCTTTCCGTTCGTGCTTGCGCGCTTCTTCCTCGCGCTTGCGTGCCTCCTGCTCCGCATGATCCCGCTTCTCGATGCGCGTGCGCAGCACCCAGTCTTCAACGGCCGAAATGGCAGTCTCCGGGCTACGTTTAAAGCGTAGCAGCAGGCCCTGCACCTCAGCAGGACTGAGTTCGCCTGGAGGGGTCTTTGTGGCGAAGCGTTGAGCCAGTCAGTCCACTATCCTGCACACGCGAGACTGCTCTTCCGCCTTGCACTTCCGCTCCATTTCGCTGTCATAGTCATCGTCGGATATCCTGGCATTCTCTGGCATCAGCTCGCCGTCCAAAGGGGCGTAGATGGCTTGGAAGATGGACGCGGTCATGTCAATGTCGGCGAGTCCGAAGTCGATCGTCATGTCGACGCAGCCGGGCCGGATGAGTGCCTTGTCAAGTTTCTCAATGTGGTTCGTCGTCATGACGAAAATGCGCCCTTCTTGAGGGGCCACGCGGTCGAGGATGTTGAGCAAACCGGACAAGGACAGGCGGTCACCGACCGGGGCGGCTGAGGGTCGGCCGCCGAGCTCAGACTGAGCATGTAGATCTTCATGTGGAGGAAACCCGCGAAGGCGAGGCTCAGCGAGCTCTTTCCGGTGCCCAGAGGCCCATGGAGTAGATAATTTCGGCGATAAGGGGTTCCGCGGTTCGCGTACCAGCGACGCGTGGCCGGGTCGACATAGTCGGCCGCGTCTTCCAGTAGTTGCCGCTTGGCGCTCTCTATGAGGATGACGGTTGAAAATGGTCGGTTGAGGCGCGCCATGCAGCGCTGCCAGTACGTCTCGGCCAGGTTGGCGCGGTAGATGAGTGTCTTGCGCTCGTCCCGGTCCATGTGCATCTCGCGAGCGTCAAGCAGCAGCTGCGTGAGAATGCGTGGATTATAGCCCAAGCACAACAACAAAGCTCCTCACACTTACTCAACTCAGCGACTGCCAGTTGGCCTGTTCGCGGTACCAGAAAGTGGGTGCCGAAGGCAGGCGTGTGTAGTGGACAGCCTTCCTGCGTTTACTTCCACTGGCGCGCGCGGCGTCATGACACGAACCCGTTGTCCTTGTCATCTTCGTCTTCGTCGCTGTTGTCGGCGTCCTCGTCGTCGTCGCGATAGTAGAAGAAGCCGAAACCACGAGAGTTGAGGTCCGTATTGGCGAGAACTTGACAGGAGCGGCGGGGGAAGCCCTGCTTGGAGAGCCACAGCATGACCATGTTGTAGATTTCGTCGTCTGCGGATACGGACCGACGACATGCAGTAGTCCGTGACAAGGCTCCGTAGCGATTCACGCACATGTCCCCGGGCGATTATGATGCCGAGATGACAAGGACGAGGGGCAAGTAGGCTGTGAAATCAAATCCAAGATGAGTGGTGATGGCAGCGTGCAGGATGGAGAAGCCCGGGAAGAAGTAGTTGAGGATTGTCACGTTTTGAGACGAGGGAGAGAAGGAGGGCGAGGAGGACGAGGCAGTGGCGTCTCCAAGCGGATTGCCGTCCATGGTGTAAAGCGAGGCAAGTACAATACGGACAGAAACTAGACGGAGCACTGGGTTCTGAGACTCAAGACGACGGATCCCGGGGCCGGCAGGGACCATGTGCAGGTCGACCGGAAGGCTCGCTCTTTTATAAAGAGAAATAAAGAAGCGTCGTAAGCGACTTCTGCGATTCGGTGATGACTCGTCGCGGCTCAGTTTTCAATCCGCCATTTCGGCTGAGGGAAATCGTCTTGGTTTGCCATCAATCGTCTCCCATCGCCACCAGCAACGCGAGGGGAAGGGCTTACGAGACGTCGCCCCAGACGGAGCATTGGATTCGCCACGCAGTCGAGGAAAATGCCTGGCCGGTTGAGTCACAGCCGGCGCAGCACCGTGCTTCGGAGTCGCTGTAGTCTGTCGTTTGAGGCTTGCTCTGGTCGACATGTGGCCGCCCCCCGCTGGTCCACCCCGCGCAGTCGACTGGGTGTGTCTGGTCATTGTAGGCGCTACTCCAGGCCATCCCGGGCCATGAGGTTTAAAGGGCGGACGCTTGACGATGGCCTGATTGCCTGTGCCGTGAGTGTTTTGAAAACCTATGGCGGCCGGTTGAAGACGGCATTCGTCTGTCATGAGTTCGCGCGGTGCTGGTTGGGTATGAACATGGCTTACGTAATCATCGGGATGCTTTCAAGCCGTCGTGTGTCGCGACACAAAATGATGGCCAACACTTTGAAAAAGCAGGCATGTAGCATAAAAAATACAAGCAATGCAGGTAAAACACCTGGTGTTAACTCGTGCTCCAAAATCGAAGGTCAGGGGACTGTATCCCGGACCCATCCCTGAAAATGCTTACCCGGCGGCCCCTCGAGAATGGGTACAAGAGGGGGTTTCCGAGGTTCAAGCGACACTGCCAATCTCCGAGACCAGTGACGAGGGCATTGTACATTGTCAGAAAGTTTCAGTGTCGGCGTCGCGTATTCAGCATCGCATCCACGATATCGTGTACATGACACCGCGTCTATGGCGCCGCGACAACGGCATCGACGCCACCTACTCGGACCTCCCCCGTTACCCCTCCTAGCCGCTTCACGAGGGCTGAATACAAGAAGCAGATGCAATCATTGGCTCTCGGTACAAGTGGTGAAAGCTTCCCTTTACATGTCTGGGACCGATTCAAGCCAAGTACTCTGCCACTTGGGTCTTGTTTCACTGCTTCGGCGGCCGCATCGGCATCTCGATCTAAACAAGCTTCTTCAAGAGCCCCTTGATGTGCGGAGTCTGTGCGTCTCATCGTCCCAACCTGGCTTCTTCATCGGCGGATTGACGTTCTCAAGCTCCTGGAGGAGCTCGTCCAACCCTAATCGAGATCTCTCTTGATATCGCCAGCTCGAGGTGCCGCCGATCCTGCTCGTCAACTCCCCCAGCTTCTTCTACAATCCCAGCGCGAGCATGGTTTAGGCGGCCATCCTGCGGACTCAGATTGCGACAGGCGTGAGCATCTTCCGCAAAGGCTCCGGCCATGTGAGCTACGGGCTCGACGGAGAGAGTTATCGACGCATATTTTATCGCCGGTATAATGCCAAATGACCATAACGTTTTCGATTCCTAACGACCTATTGTGGGTGGGTGCTATGCATTGACACAGAGTGACCGTACTGCGCGCCAATGGCCGCCTCGACCCTGCTGACGTCTTCGATGCCAAGGCGAAAGGCGCCTTGGAGGGTGCCCGCCGCTGTGCGCCTCCAATCTTGCCGCCAGCGTCTAGAAGCTGGAAATTGAGTGCCGTGGGGTAAATGATAGGGTGTAGATACCGTGATGAATTAGGCCCCGTGTGTAGCATCGCTTGAGTGTTGAAGATTGGTCGACCTACATCCAAAATGTCTCTCATTGCCTGGCATTCAAGCTCGTCGTACTCGGCGTTCACACCGACTGGCTTCTGCGCCGCACCATGTCAAGCAGGATTCGTGCAGCTATTGCCTGTTACTAAGCAAGAGTCATCACATGACCACGCTCGGCCTTGCAATTTTCCCAATCCCGCTGGCCGCTTCCATGTCCCAAGACAACCCTCCCCCGAAAGTTTCCAGCTTCTCGCTGCTGTTAGATTTCGATAGTGCCAGTATGCTGTTGCAACATGCTACACTAACACACCATAACTCTTCGAAGCCAACTGGCCCTCGACCTCAACACCATCAGCGCCACTCTCTTCCCCCGGGGCACAACGAGGACTACACACCACACGGCTTCCGCGACGGGATTAATGGGAGGGTTCCCCGTCGCCCGAAAATGCTCAACTCGTGCATTCGCCATGATTGAGCGGCTTACCTTACCGCCCAACCTCGTCGCCGCCGATGCAACATTTCACCGGTCCGACTGCGCCGAAAGGTATTGCTCATGAACCCAACCTCGCCAGGTTTTCTCCCGCGGGATTTTTCCCTGGATTTTCACGATCCTTCGTATGACGGCTTGCGGGCGTCGGACGCGCCGGACCTGGGGGAGAGGGCCAAACCAGGCTTCAGAGGGAGTGGAGGAGAATTCCGGTTGGGAACATGACGAAGAGGAAGCGGTGGAAGTCCTAAACATACGCGCACCCATGATGGTGCTGCGGACAGGGTCGGCCTGAATTGACGGGCCCCCGAACCCCTTTCGACAACCTGCTGGCTTGTGAGATAGCCGACCGAACCGGGAGATGCGATTAGCGCGTGCTCCCGCGTCGTTTGCCCTATCGGGATGACGCACGTGCATAGACACGTGCTGCACGATGTAAATAAATCCACCACCACCATCTCCATGTCCCAAGAATCCCATGCCTCGTCATCGTTTGCAGCCCCCTGCCTTGTTTCGCCCTCAAGCCCCGATCTTACGACCATCCCGGGCCGCTCGAGCCCCGCGACGCGCCGGCTGACGCTCGGTTCGAAGTCGCCATGCAAAGATAGACGCGCAACTATGTGGCCTCCACCACGCCTTGCAACCCACGCTCTGCCTCGATACCGACACATGCGACGGCTGGCCTCAATCGCCGCCGTAACTCTTCGCCATGCCGAAAAATCGAGCCCAGTCAGCCCCGTGGACGCTGAATTCTTTCTGTCCTATCGGATCCCCAGCCGCCCCGTTCCCTTGCCTCCGCGGCAGTCACCCAGCGCGATCGCCGCCTCGGCCTCGGCCTCAGCACTACTACCACTCCTTCCTCATCGCCAACGACATGTCAGGAAGCGCAACATCGCCAATCTTCCCAACTATTTCGGTGCCATTCTACCGGCTAACGCCTCCTCCATACTCGCAAACTCAGCTGCCGCACAGCCACCGCGCTCTGCCCGGCGCCTTCTCTCCTCCTTGCTCTCGCTTTCGAAGCCACGCCTGACGGTCTTGGTCGTCCTCACCGCCATGGTTCCTTACGCCCTGTACCCGATGCCTGAGATTCTGACGCCAACCATGACGGAAACGCCGAGCCTTAGCCCCCTAACGCTCCTGTTTCTGACCACCGGCACGGCTCTCTGCTCGGCCAGCGCCAACACCCTCAACATGCTTTACGAGCCCGTTACCGATGCCATGATGTCGAGGACGAGAAACCGGCCACTCGCGAGAAAACTAATTTCCGCTCGCGGCGCCGCCCTTTTCGCCGTTGCGGCCGGCGCCACTGGCGTGGTCGGCCTTTACTTTGGCGTCAATCCGACCGTGTCTTTTCTTGGACTCTCCAACATTGTCTTGTACGCCGGCGTCTACACGCCTCTCAAGGCCGTGACGAGCTTCAACACTTGGATTGGCGCCATCGTCGGTGGTATTCCGCCGCTCATGGGCTGGGCTGCTGCCGCCGGCGAGGCTGCCACTAATGATGGCTCCTGGCGCGAGCTGCTGCTGGCAGCCGACGGCTCGTCTATCGGAGGCTGGCTGCTGGCTGGTCTGCTCTTTGCATGGCAGTTCCCGCACTTCATGGCCCTGAGCTGGTCGATCCGGGCCGAATACCGTGCCGCTGGCCTGTGCATGCTAGCTTGGACGAGCCCGGCTCGCAACGTCCGCGTGGCCCTGCGGTATAGCTTGCTATGCACGCCCATCTGCCTTGGTCTGTGCGCCGCGAGCATCACCGACTGGTACTTCATGGTCACCAGCCTGCCCGTCAACCTTTGGCTGGCCCGGGGGGCTGTTCGCTTCTGGCGTGACGAGGGCCACAGGGGCAGCGCACGGGGACTCTTCTGGGCCAGTGTTTGGCACCTGCCGGTCGTCATGATGCTTGCACTGCTGCACAAGAAGGGCATGTGGAGTCGAGCTTGGAGGAGCGCCTTCGATAGCGACGAGGACGCCGGTGACGGCGTTTGGGAGGACGACGATGAGCTCCAAGAGATGGCTCAAGTCGGATCAGTAGCTGACTACATTCGCAGGCATAGACCTCCAGTTGGTTAACGTCCAAGTTCCCCCTCCTTCTAAACCTGATAGAGCACCAGTGTCCGATAGAAGAACACGAGAAGAAAAGGAGGACGGTTCCGAGATGTGCGATGCGCGGCCACGTCCAAAAAGAAAAAGGACGCCGTTATCTTGTAGTTCATCCCATAAGCTGGACCAACGTGTTGTAGCAACCTGAGTGAATGCGTCACCCAACCTGCCTTTCCAGCCCTATCTATCCCGATCACGAGTCAGCTCCGGTCTCATGGCTGCAAGCCGGTGTCGCGCATTGCAAAATAACGAGCATTGTATCCCCTGGTCCAACTATGCCGTTCCTGTGATGAGAGCCAGGCCCGAGCAAGGCAAGCCGCATGGCCATGGGCTGCTCCTTGACGACTGAAAGATGAAGAAAAGGAAGGGGGGTGCGATGAAATGACTGGTTTCAAAGCCCTCCTCCCCTCTCTCCCATGCCCGCGACGTAAATGCCGGCTCGTGATGGTGCCCGTCCATCAACGCCTCACGCTCAAGACCGATGAAGACCTTCTAACGACCACTTCTACTGGGGGTGGTGCGGAGGAGATCAGAAAGGACAAAGAAACAAGGAAAAAAGAAGAGAGAGAGAAAAGTCCGGTCTAGGCTGGTCTGTATCCGCCACCATGCCGGTTGATGATGACGTCGATGCCCATGTCGCCGCTGGACATCCTCTGAGCATCCAGGTACGGGCTGCTACTCTCTCGGCCGCTCGCCGGGTGAGCCGGAGCGGGGAAGCGCTGGCGGCGGGCGGCACTGGTTGTTGAGCTCACGCTGGACGAGTATCCGTGGCCGCCATAAGCGGCGACGCCGGGCCCGGCCGCGCACCTCCCGGCAGCCATGACATACGAGCTTCCGGGGGGAGCCCGTTGGTGCGGATGCGATTGGAATGAGTAGCCGACCGACTCGGAATTCGAAAAGGACGGGGGGTTGGATGAGCTCATCTCAGGGCTGTTGAATGATGCGTCTAGTTCATCAACGGGAGTCAGGCCGATGCCGGAAATGCTGCTATCGTCGTCATACCCTGTAGCATGAGAGCCCGTCTCAATGCGTTCCCGACGCGAGGCCGCGCGGGCGGCGCTTTGCAGGTTCTTCAGGCCACTGGACATGCACTGTGCTCTTGGTCAATCCCAAGACGGCACGGTCAGCTGCAATGAGTCTCCAGACCGGCCAGCTAGTAGTGGTTCGGTGTGGGCTGCAGAGAAAGCGCACCTTTTGCTCCACGACGGTCCACTTCTCGCCGGTCCGCGCTGCCAGTCTGCTCCAGATCTCCTTGCGCATGCTCATGTACTCCTTGGCCATGCGCTGCAGCTTTCTGTTGTCCCAGTCATCAGCCCCTCTGCGCTCCATCAAGCGTTCATGGCGCTTTCGGCAAGCGTTGGGCGTCTTGGACGGAAAATACGATTCCTTGATTTGGCCCCAGTTAAGGCCCTGCATACGCGCCGCGATCAGCTGTTGGTCGTTTTGCAGACTCCAGGCCCCTGAGCTGGCGCGGTACTGCGCAGACGGCAACGCCAGAGGCTCGGAGGGATATGAATAATAGTCTGTCTGTTGCTGCTGCGGTTGCTGCGGCTGCTGGGGAGGGAACGTCGGCATGGAAGACGAGGTCGAAGACGAAGGGATAGCATAGTAGTTGGTTGGTGCTGCCATGTGTTGCTGGCCGTACATGAAAGAGGAGCCGAGAGAATGGTTGAGCTGCTGACCACCATAAGGCCCGCGGGAGCTGCTGGCGTCGCGGGTATGCTTTGGCATGCTCATCCAGAACGAGTTGGCAGTCGAGGGCGGGGCGCGTATACGGAGAAAGAAATCAGTGATCCAGAAGGAAAGCTCATAGGGATCAACGAAGCCGGCTCGTGACCAAAGGCATAAAACAAAAGGCACCAGGCTTATGGAGCGGACTTCGCAAGCAACAATGACCGCTTCAAGCTGGTCCAGCGACACGACGGGGTAAAAGCCAAGTAGGTATGCAAGGAACCAAGTCGGATGATTATAGAAATGAATTCAGTATAGCGACACGCACGTGAGGAGCAAGAAAGAAAATTGCACTGATCACCCGTATGCGCAGCACAACGGCTCAGACGGAGGGAGGGGCGGCCGGCACGGGATCCGGCCGCGAGGCGGAATGCGGTGTGTTTAAGAGGAGCAAAGAACAACGGTCATCACTGTAGGAGGCGCGAAGAGTGATCTAGAAGAAACAGACCAAGGGTACCCCGGGGCACGGATGAAACGACCGAAATAACGCCTCTGCTCGGGACGGACCGCTGATTCTGCCCCGGATACGAGGCGGCTGGCGGCAAACGGGCGGCTACAAGAAAGCCGGGACAGGGTGAGGTCTTTGATGCGGCGGCTACATGGCGGCGAAGCTCGACTTTGGCAGAGCTGGGGGATTTAAGTCGAAGGCGCCCGGGACGAGCCTATACGACGAAAATAGCTCGTGCGTGTGCAATTGTGTCGCAAAGCCCGAGCCTGGTGTCCGAGAGCTCAAAGTCGCCTGGTTGGAGAAAAGGGGGGAGGGTTCGGAGATAGGATCGCGCAGCGATAGCAGTTTGGCGCGACGGCAAAGACGCAGCTGAATGACAACACAGAGCCTAGGGAAATGAACTAGGAGCGGCTAGGTGCAGACACCAGCAACAATGCACCGACGATAGGCGCCGTCGAGGAAAGACGTCGGCCATGGTCCACACGCAAGAACGCGTCGTACAAACGACCAAGATACATCGAGAGATAACGGAGCGACGCGCAGCGCAGGAGGCGCTGGTTAAGGGCGGGACGCAAAGGGAGTCTAGGTAGAGGGGCGTGTCTCGAGGGCAGCGCGTCGTAGAGGCTTGCATCTGGCGGCGGCAAAAAGCCAAAGTCGACGTCGTTGGTGGTGGAAATAAGGCAAACCCCCCCCAAAAAAGGAGGCGACGAGGTCCCGGCGCCTGAACGGCCATGTCGGCTAATCAAGTGTGTCTGGTTGGCTGGATTAGTATTGTTCCGCGAGCTGTCCTCGTAGGCGCGCGTCTGCCCAGGAACTCTATTTTTAGAGCAGTCGTCGGCAACTCGCAGGCGCCTCGTGCGAAGGGAGTGTGCGTGTGGGTTGTGCATTTTCCCCCCCTCTCCTATAACTATGCGTGAGCCAATGAACTGCGTACACTCTGGCCTGGTCGTTTCTTGCGGTTATATCCGGTGGTTAGATTACGGATCCAAGGCATCAACGCGGACTCCTCGTTCCCGCCTGAATATCATGTCATGCACAATCTTCCTGCCTTTGACTATGTCGGAGCTCTGTATCTGAGCATTGGGCCCATCAGGGGTTCTGTCGGCAACAACAGCGAGATTATTCAAGAGGCACTCAACCTCAAACGGAAGACAGCCCTCAGACTGTATCTGTTGCGCCGGGTGGAAGAGAGCAGCTTGGAGGGGGTGCTTTACCTGTCTTTGGGCCCCGATGGTCGCACTGCTGTGATCCCAAAAGCCACGCCGTGGAGAGGTGGCTGACATCCCATCCTCGGCTGCGTGGTTCTAACATGCATGGCATAGTCTTACCCACCCACGGATCCAGAGCCATGGAACGGCAGAAGCCTCGAGTCTCCGTCCAAAGACAGGACGATGTTGCCGTTTCTTTGGCCCTCCATGAACCCTGTAGGCGGTCATTCGGCACTACAACGACAGGTGAACTGTATGTCTACTTGGAAAATGCCACGTTTGCATTGAATCTATCGACTTTCCCTCTCGCAAAGGTTAGGACAGGCGTAGGGAACACACAGCTGTACGCGTCATCTACTCTAGATGTCGAGGGTCGGATTATCATAAGTTAATTGCCCATCGAAACTGCGGAGCAATTCGTAACCACTGAAGAGTTCAGCACGAGCTCGGCCGCTTCATTCAGGAGCAGGACCTGTTTTTAGAGGGGTGGGAGAGGCAGAGAGAGTTGGGGGGCACCGAGGCCAAAACAGTCCAGTTTGCCATGGAAACCAGGTCGAGTCTGGCAAGATAGGGATGATTGCATTGTGCTTTACGAGCATGGAGCTCAAAGTGGAATCAAAGACCATATCTCTCTTCGATATCCATGGCCGGCGATACTGCCGGCCTGACTGCTGGAGAAGCGGCGTCAAGTTATAGCGCTCATGCCAGGCAAGTAATAATGCGGCATCGCATGCCAATCCCGCACCGCTGCAACTTGATGGAAGAATTGACGATGCGGATGTACCCGAGGCGATATGGTGACTCCGGGATTCCACCTACCAGTGCCACATCAGTTGCGCCGAGAAAATTGGCATGACAGCGAAAGACAGCTGCACAAGACAAGATTACCACTTGCTCCAGAGAGACAGATGCTGCTTGGAGAAATTAAAGTAGCCAGCCTTTGCATGATCCTGAACTTGGCACACTTGACTTGCTTCTGTCGGGTTGTGTATGCAAGGGATCACTTGCCCGCTCAACTCGGAAAGAGTCAGGTGTTGTGGCAATATTCGTACTTTGTACTCGTAGGCCGTCCGACTTAACCTTAGAGCCAATCTCCATAAAATTCTGCGCCCGGAACAAGGATCTGGGATTAATTGAGTTGCGGGCCGAAGCTGTGCACTCAAGACCCGTGGAGGGGAACTTTGTGCATGGCGGTGCGCCATTGATATCTTTTCGTAGCCGACGAGGCTGCAAGGCGATGCATAAGGCACTCCTCACTGCATGCCACAGTCAGAATTTGGGTGAAGGTGCGCAAAGCCATCGACCAGCTTCTCGGCCGCTGTATAAAAGCAGGTTCAGTGGGCCGAACTTGGCGTTTTCTCCGGATGGGATGCATGATGAGTTCGTCGCTGCGTAAGGCATGAAGGAAACCGGTATCGGATCATGACGGAAAGAAGCCACGATACAATGAATGGATCATTGGGAGAGAGCCGGTTGATTTGAAGGCCGTCTCGTCAGTAAGGCTGAATAACTCTCATCACAAAAGTGCCATGGCCCGCCAGAAAGGAAGAGCAGAGCAGTAATAAAAACGAGAGTCGCCCTGAAGATGTTGGCGAGACTCCAGGAAGAGACTGAAGAAGCCGTGGCGCAGCCAGCCTGCGTGTCGCAACTTTTATATTTGCAGACCGGCCAAGGAACCAAGACAGGCAGAAAGGGAGGGCAGTTCGCGGCCGCCCTTTGCGGTCGGTCCTCGTGCCGCCGGAGTCAGTCAGAGTGAGATGAGGTTCCATGTGTGATGTCACGGTAGGGCTTGAGGAAACCGGTCAGATATGGTGATGAGAGGGGCGAAGAGGGGAAGCGCGGGACTCAGATACGGGCCACGGATGAAGCATGTACTAGCTATGTAGATGATAAGATTACTAGGAACAGCCCGCTGCTGCTGGCAGAGGCCAAGGAGCGTCGTGCGGGCTGAAGACGATGTCACTCACAAGAAACATACACTCGGTGCCAGGCGCCGAGCGCAACCAAGAGGGACCAGGGGCGACGTTTAGAGGCGAGAGATTTATTTTCTATGCCTATTCGCTTCTGCTGGATCGTACCGTGTGCGGAAACAGGCGGGCGGCTTGAACAGGCAACCCTGCCGCCAAGCTCGCCGCAAGCCGCGGCGGCTGTTCCGTCCTGGCTTCTTCGTCGGCACCTTGGGAAATGGCTCTCTACATCTCTCTAGCCAGTGCTTAGCCTCGATTGCCACTGTTCAGCATTCGCCTTCCGTCCCGGGTGCCTCGATAATTCCATCGACTTTATGACTCTTGCTCGTGAGGTTGACAAGGCGAGCACGAAGAGTTCCCGACTCCAAGGACGATCAAGGACACGAGCCTTTCTTGTCTATCAATTATCCGCACCGGGCTGTTGTCTCCTGCGTTCCGCTTCCTCTTCTGCCTCCTGCCTTCTGACCCTGTCCCTGCCTCTCTCCTTGCCTCTTGCACCTTCTTCTGGATCGTCAACAGCGGCTGAGGCCGCCAACTGTATATTATCACAAGTACATACTAATATCTCCCGAATAGGTCTATGAGCGTCGATGCATACGCACGCTCGGCTTACCGGACACTATCTGTCTAAGCCAAGCGCGCCGCCTCCGGCAGGGTCGCTGCGTCCGGATCGCCGCCATCGAGGCATATATACATGGCGACGCCAGCAGTGCCTTTTCCTCCTCCGTCCTCCCCTCCGCAGGGATTGCAGGAGCATGACAATCACCCGCACGGCCAGCATCAACGGAAGCGCCAAAGCTACCGTCCCGATTCACCGCCCAGGGAGGATAGGACAGGAGGAGGAGCACGGGGAGGAGTAAGGGGAGGGATGACGACATGCGAGCCACAAGATCAAGGACGAGTAAACGGGCTACGACCTGGAGAGCCCAGCCCTCCGGGCAGCTCAGACTCACAGCCTGTGTGCGACGATGACGGCGGCGGCGGCAACGACAAGAGCAACAGCAACAACCGCCACATCCGAACCTATCCCGCCTCGTTCCCTCCCCCCTTGTCATCACGCCTCCGATCCCCTTTCACGATCCAGCTTACAGGCCAGGCGTGATGCCGACGACCTCGCCGCCTTGGGCCATGCGCAGGTGCTGTCACGCAAGTTTAGCATCTGGAGCATGCTCGCCCTGGCATTTTGCGTGCTCGGCACTTAGACGACGTGCGCGCAGGGTCTCAACAACGAGCTCGTCAACGGCAGGCCGGTTGCCATTCTCTGGGGTCTCGTGCTCGTTGCCGTCTACAACACGTATGTCACCCTGTCGCTCAGCGAGCTCTGCAGCAGCATGCCAACTGCCCTGGGCCAGGCCTACTGGATCCTGCGTCTGGCAGACGCCCGCTTCGCCTCGTATCTGTGCGCATGGATCAATACGTTTGGCTGGTGGACGCTGGCGGCGTCGCAAATCGCCTTCATGACCGATTTTCTACTCGCCATGCGCCTCATGTTCCTGGAAGATGAGGCGGCCGTGGTGACGCGTGATGGCTGGCCTGGCTGGCTGCGCCTGCTCATCTACGTCGCCATCACCCTGCTCTTTACCTGCTTCAATCTCGTCGCCTGCCGCCGCGAGGCGCTTCTTTCGGCCTTTACCAAGTTTGTCGGCATCGGCTTCGTCGCCCTTTTCGTGGCCTTTGCCACCGCCCTGCCCATATCCGTCGCACGTGCCCGCCCTGACGCCGTTTTCCAGCGCGCCTGGATTAACCGCACCGGGTAGCCCGATGCCGTCACTTGGTTCCTCGGCCTCGTTCAAGGCGCCTATGGCCTGACGGCCTTCGACTCGGTCGTCCACATGGTAGAGGAGATACCGGCTCCCCGCCGCAACGCTCCGCGCACCATATATCTTGACGTCATATGCGGCGCCATGTCTGGCTTCTTCATGCTCGTCTGTCTCTTTTGTATCAGGATGTCGACCGCCTGCTGAATCCGCCTTCGGGCTTCGCCTTTGTAGAAATAACTCAGTCGACCGTCGGCCTGCTCTATCTCTTCGCCAATACGGTCCTTCAATTGATTCTCAGCGTTAGCACCATTGCCCTCACCATTTCCTACGCCATCGCCGTCGTCGGCGCCATGCTCGTCGTTGCGCTTGGCTTCTGGGCGGCGCAAGGGAAGCTCACTTACATGCATACAGCAGACGCCGGACTAGCCAAGAGCATACTCTACGGACACAGCTTCGAGGCTGCGCACGGGACACAAGTCGATGGGCAGCAGGGACCCGACGACGGGAAGAAATTAGTGACATAGCATTTTAGCGACGCGTGAATAACCTCATCTTGCAAGGTTTCGGACAGAAGAGCAGGGCAAATAAAGGAGAGGCAAGGATTTTTCCGGCGGCGGCCTGAATTGAGCTGGATGAGACGTGTTGTCAATGACTTGCGTCTATGGATTCCGGCCGGGTTAGGCAGAAGAGGGGAAAGGAACGAATCATGTGTAGGTGTATATGCATCACTAGACATGTATTTGAGTCTGTTGGTATATACGCTCAACCGGTGCTCTGCTGTCGACGGCGAAGGGGTGAAAAGAAGTCACAAGAAAGGGGGTGGAGGGCGACGTGATGGGAACCAAGACGAATGGGCTGGCACTACAGCGAGTTGTCCAGGTTGACGTGAACGGCCTTGGTTTCGGTGTAGGCGACCAGGGCAGCCTCGCCAAGCTCGCGGCCGAAACCGCTCTGCTTGACGCCGCCAAAGGGGACTTGGATCTCGGAATCGTTGGTGGAATTGATCCAGACCATTCCGGCGTGCAAAGCGGCGGTGATGCGATGGGCCCGAGCAATGTTCTGGCTGAATACGGCGGCGGCGAGGCCGTAGATGGAGTCGTTAGCCAGGCGCAGTGCCTCGCGCTCGTCAGCGAAGGGGGTCATGGTGGCGATGGGGCCGAAGATCTCATCACGGAAGACGTCCATGTCGGGGGTGACGCCGGAGAGGACGGTGGGCTGGACGAAGAAGCCGCGGCCGAGGCCGGCTGGTCCACCGCCGAGCTCTACGCGGGCGCCCTGGTCCTTGGCGCCGGCGAGGAAGCCGAGGACACGGTCGTACTGGGCGCGCGAGACGAGCGGGCCGACGGTGGTGGCAGCGTCGAACGGGTCGCCGACTCGGACCTGGTCGCGGACAGCGGTGAGAAAGGCGTCGGCGAATGCGTCGACGACGGAGGCCTCGACCAGCAGGCGCGCGGTGGCGGTACAGACCTGGCCCTGGTTGCTCATGACGCCGGCGCAGGCCCAGCGCGCGGCCTGGGCCAGGTCGACGTCGGCGAAGACGAGCAGCGGCGACTTGCCGCCCGTCTCGAGCGTGATAGCGGTCAGGGTGGGTGCGGCGGCGCGCATGATGTCGCGGCCGGTGGGCGTAGAGCCGGTAAAGGCCAGCTTGTCGATGCCCGGGTGGGCGGCCAGGGCGTGACCGGCGTCGCGGCCGTAGCCGTTGACGATGTTGACGACACCCGGCGGGAAACCGGCGCGGTGCACCAGATCGGCCAGCAGCAGCGCCGACAGCGGCGTCTGTTCGGCTGGCTTGAGCACGACGACGTTGCCGGCGGCCAGGGCGGGCCCCAGCTTCCAGGCGGCCATGGCCAGCGGGTAGTTCCAAGGGATGATCTGGCCGCAGACGCCGACGGGCTGGCGCAGCGTGTAAGCCAGCTTGTGGCCCGGGGTACCGCCCGTGGGGATGGTCAGGCCCTGCAGCTTGTCGGCCCAGCCTGCGTAGTAGCGCAGGCAGGCGATGACCTCGGGCAGGTCCTCGTTGAGGGCAACGCTCAGTGGTTTGCCGTTGTCCCACGTCTCGAGCGCGGCCAGCGTCTCGCGCTGCTGCTCGACCAGGTCCGCCAGGCGTAGTATCAGCGCGGCGCGGTCGGCGCCGGACAGCGAAAGCCAACCGCCATCGGCCTCATTCTCGAAGGCGGCACGGTCGACGTCGGCGGCGGAAGCGGCCTCGACGGTGCAGATTTCGCGACCGTCGCTGTGGCGCCGGAGCGACGCGTCGGTGAAGGCCCGAGTCAGCCACGGAGGCCGCGCATAGAAGCGAGAGAGGGAGACGGCAGGTGGACGGCGACGTACATGGGGCTGATGCTCGACAGACGCACGCCGTCACTCGAGGCGACAAACTCGTTGTCGATGAAGAGGCCTGTCGGCAGCGCGATCTCGACGCCGTTGGGCGTCTTGAGCTGCGCCAAGGGAGGGGCGGCGGCGGCAGCGGGTGTCATGTCGTCGGTCAGTGCGGGGAACGATGGCGTAGGAGGAAGGAGACGAGAACGGGAGTAGAGAGGCCGAGGCAGAGAGACCGAGGCAAAGACGGCGAGGCAAAGAAGACGAGGCAAAGGTTGTGTTCCAAAACAAGCTTCTCTTGCTCCCCTTCACTTGCCTCCGGAGCAGACGTGACACTCAAATTCTTTTCCTGCGCCGACGCAAGAGCAGTCGTCGTCGCTCCTGCTGGCTCTCGTCTCCGCCACTGACGTCCGCTGGGTGGGCCACTGGTCCGAAGCCGGCCGAGCCGGCTACTTGGTCGTTCGATGCCACTTAATTTCTCTGCGCCGCAGCTACACGGCTCTTCATACTGGTTTCATCGACACAAGCAGTAGCAAGCGGCTCCGACATTCCCTCGCATTCATACAACCATCGACGCAGACGGAGCATTCGGTGGCGCCAGTAACCCCCTCACTCGTACCCAGTAATTACATGCGTAGGCATCGACAGATCTGGGAGGAAGAGGTGTGTTGCGCAGCAACAACTATGACGTGATGTTTCTGATAAACGGGCCAACGCCGAGCGGCCCCTTCCTGCACTGTCCATCGCGACGCTGTCGGCCCCTCGCCTTCCCCATGTTGCGTCTCGTTGCAGAGTGCAGCCAGTCCCCTTAGCACGACACGCGCATCCCCAGCAAGCTGTCGACGAAGTGCTCGACCGCCGCCTTCATCCACTCCAGTACGCCGACCTCGGCCAAGAAATGACCTGCGGCCGGTACCTCGAGCGCCACGAGGCGCGAGCCGTGCGCGGCGCCGAGTCGGCGGACCCAGGCACGCAGCTTGGCGAGATCGGGACGAAGACGTCGCCGTCGCCGTAGATGGCCAACGTCGGGCAGCGTGCCAACTTTATCTCTTCTTCGTCGTCGTCGCCATCATCATCATCGTTGGCCTCGTCCGACTCGAACCGCACCAGCGCTTGCCCACGTTGCAGCTGCCGCTGCCGTCGCCGCCGCTGCCGCCTCCTGGTGACGGCTCGAGGCACTAGCGACATGGTGGCTAGATGTGCCACCAGGCCGTGCAGCGGAGACACGAGCAAATAGGCGGCGCGCGGCGTCACGAAGTCTGCCGGCACGGGGAGCTGCGCCGTGCCGGGCTGGGTGGCATTGTCGGCTTCTATTGTTGCTGGCCCTTGATCCGATGACGTGTTCGGCGCGCTTTCCGGCCAGCTTGCGCCGCTGCCCAGGCGATGACGGCCGTCGTGCCGGGACCTCGCTCTGGTGAACAGCTCGTCGGCCCCCCTCTTCAGCCTACCCTGACCTGAGTCGAGAGAGCATCTCCTCCGACCAAGGCTCTCGTGGCTACTGCGCCGTACCTTGGTGGTGCGGTGTTCCTCACCACCGATGCGCAAGCCCGAACGTCTGCCGGGGCTCGTCGGGCCCTGCTGCTGCCGCCTCCGCGCCGCCTCGCCTATGAGTGCGCTCTGCTGTTCCGCAAGCTGCTGGGCGCGAAGACGGATCTCGGTGGCGTCGGAGCCCATGGCGGGAGCACGGAACTCCTCAAGCAGGGCTGCGAGCGGCGGCAGTTGCATCGTCACCATGGCGCCGTACGAATAGCCGCACATGAGCATGATAGGGCGCAAGTCGCCGCCGTCGCCGCCCTTTTCGTGCTCTTCCAAAGGTGGCGTGGGCTCGAGCGCCTGGTCGTCCTTTTTCTTGCATGCTCCATCGCCTTCCTCGTCGCCATAGTCGTGCTCATCCTCACCGCCGCGGCGGCCGGGAGGATGGATGCCATGAACGTAGTGCACAAAAAAGCCTATAAATCTCATGTAATCGTCGTGCTCCGGCGCCGCTGTCCACGACGTCCTGCCCGCAGACTGGCCCGCTCCTGTGTCATCATTGTCATCATTATTATTAATATCATCATCGTCAATGTCAGCCGCCGCTTCGTGCGCGTCGAGGCGACGGACGTTGGTATCAATCGTCGTGCGCCCACCTAAAATTAAAGGTGACGACGACAAAGCCCTTGCGCAGAAGCAAGTCGGAAACAGCCTCGACCACAACGTCATCGGAGCTACCGCCCATGGGCGTGTACGGGTGGGCGACGATAGCGGCGTGCCGGTTCCATGGCGGTGCTTGCGCAGGGTCCGTGGCGAGGGACGACGGGTGGTAGAGCCGACAGTCGAGAGGCGTGCTATCGTGGAGGCTCGGGATCTTCAACCTCACGGTCGGCTCAGGCAGAATTTCTTGAGACAAGGGTGAGGAGGAGCGCGGGTGCTTCGCAGGTCAAAGTCATCAAATTACTACAGTGGTTATTAGTTATGGTGAATTTGATGACGGCACGAGGCGGTGAAGGGATAAAAAAAGCACGTGCCATTCGTCAGTTAGCGCGGCACGGGTTATGAATTACCCGGCGTCGGGGGAAGGGGCAGAAAACATGAGGCGCCATCGGCTTTGCTTGGGTAGGGGATACACGGTGCATCCTCGGCCTGTCTCGGCAGTTGCTTGCCGCCTGTCGCCTGTCGTCCGCCGGCGCCCGTCTGATCCACTCAGTCCGATTCGATTGGCGCGTATTAATGGCCGCCTTGCTTGCCTCCCTGCTCGCCTCCCTCCCTGCGGCTCGGCTCACCGGGCCTTCTTGTCCTCTGCGGCTCGGGCTTGCTGCTTCCGACGCCTGAGCCAGCCCTTGATCTCGTTGCCGAGCCCCAGCACTAGGGGCACGCCGACAGGCCCAAGCAGCGGCAGGTAGATGGCGATCTTATGCTCGTCCGGAAAATACAGCTGCCCAACCATGCTCTTTTCGAAAAAGGCACGTTCAGCCTCGGCCTCGGCGATGCGGGCGTGGAGAAGGCCTTCGGGCCCGCCCAGGCTGGCGCAGGCGAGGTCCAGATGATGCAGCGTCGTCGACACGCCGTCAGCCACGCTCTGTGGAATGGCGATGGACGGCAGGGCGCGCGCCAGCCGAGCCAGCGAACCTAGCGACGAGGCGGCGCGCAGCACCAGGTCGGTGGAGCGGATGCGTCCCAGGGCTGACAACCGCAGGCGCAGTGAGCCCGCCCGCGGCGTTCCCAACAGGGAGAGCAGCTGGCCGCCAAACGTCAACATGGGCTGCTTGAGCATCTCGCGCGACACATGAGTGGCCGTGTCCGGCAGCGGCAGCAGGTAGACGGTGCCCCATTGCGGTACGGTCCACGACTGCGACGTCTCGGTTTCGGTGCCGAGGGCGATGGTCTGGTTGCCGATGAAGATGACAAAGTTAACCGTGGGCACGCCGCCGATAAAAGGAGACAGTGGCCATTCGGCGGCGTTGATGAAGGAGGCTAGATGCTCCTTGCTGAGCACGGGCGACTGCACGCCGGGCGTGGCAAACAGCTGCACCTGCGTGTCTATGGTAAAGTTGTGGATAGGGCCGAGCACGTCGAGCACGGGCTGCATGTACTCTGCCACGGCCGCCTCGATGTCCCAGGTACTGGGCGCAGCGCTGTCGGTAAAGAGGGACAAGGTCAGGTGGTAGTTTGGTGCGTAGCGAAGAGACTTGGTCGTCCGCTTGGCAAGCATCCCGGCCACGTCGGGGCTTAGACGCGGTGGCTGGACGCCAGCCGACATGGACGACGTTGACAGCAGGTATGAGACGATGGACTGCTCCTCTGCAAATATGGCCCGCAGCTCGTCGGCGAGGAAGGAGGCCAAAGCCGACGAGCCCGCGTTGGGCGAAGGGATGGTGTTGGGCGCGTACGTGACGTCCAGCACCACGGCGTCCGACTGGAGGGCCGCCGAGCTGGCCCGACCCGGAGAAAGGCGGACGGTCAGGGCCGTTTCGTGCTCACCCGGGGCCAGCTGGAGACGTAAGTGATGGCCGGAGAAGTCGTCGAGGTCATCGAGGGCGTGCTGTGTCATCCGGACCAGATGACGGGCCTCGTGGCGAGCGAGCGAGGAGGCTTGGACGGAAATGTGGAGGGGAAACACTGGGCGGCAGACCTGTGGGCACGGTTAAGCAGAGAGCCACGCCAAAGAAACCAGGACGCCAACCTTGCCGTCGGCCCACTGAAGCATGCGATCCAGGGGCAGCTTGGCGCGATAGATGGTCGTCGTGGCCCACCAGAAGGGGAGGCCGAGGGCGACGACGAGCCAGAAAGAGAGCACGACGTAGCAGCGCCTGGCCCGATCGGCAGGCTTCTCTGGCGGCGGTATGGGCGATGCCGCAGCCAAAGTAGCCGAATTCATGGTCTATATGAGGAAATTTTGACGGAGGGAGGCGTGTACCTCGCCGTCGTCCAGTCCTGGCGGCCGGAGGTAGGATGGAGTTGGAGGCGACGATGCTGGATGAGTAGGAGGGGAGCCAGCCGGCGGAGCAGAGCGGCCAACGACACGGCGGGAGCAGGCAGTTAGCAGATGAAGCTGAGTCATGCAGATGACTAATAGGCGTGTCGTGGGTCCCGGGAGAGGGGGGGAGCATCATCTGGCGACGCCGCCGGAGGCGAGGCGAATTATTCTTATGCAGTCCGAGTAAGCATGGCCAGGGTTATGACTGGAAGCACAGAGGGAAGGGAAGGAGTAGAGGCGGGCCGCTGGGCTTATAACCTACGGCCTGGCTCCTGCGGCCGGCGGTGGTGACGCGGTCAGAAGCCGGGCATGGCCAGGCCAGGATCCGCTTTGTTCGCCGGGAGCCTCGCGGCGATGCGCTCCTCGGCGCCGTCGAGGCGCTCGGCATGCGATCGCTGCCGCCGCCAGAAGCTGCGCTGTCCGGGGCGTGAAAACACCAGCCAGCAGTGCTCGTGCTGTATCCGCGCCCATGCCGCCTCCTCCTTCCTCGGGCGGCCACACGAAGCTCCGCTGCCCGACCTCGGCCTCGTGCAACCCGACACTCGTTCCGACGATGCCCTCGCCCGTCTGGCCAGCGACTTGTCTTTTGCGCAGCTACGCCTCGACCTTTCCGCATTGCTGCAGCAATCCCTCGTCTTCACGTCCGGCCCCGACGACGGAGCCGCCGGGACAGCCCGGATCGACGCCGGCAGCGACGCCAGCAATGACGCCTCCTCGGAGGAACCGGCCGACCCGTTCCGCGATGCTCTTCGCCTCGTCTCCGAATTTGCCGACATGGTGCAGACCAACCTCGCCAAGCCCTGGTCTGCCACCAGAGCGTCTCCCTCGTATCGCCCGTCGCCGTCCGAGTCCTGTATCTCGCTCATCGCCATAATTAATCTCTTGACTACCTACATCCAGCTCGTGGCCCTCTTTCATATCCTCCTTGGACGTGCGCATGGCCGACTTGCCTCGCAGGCTCTCGCTGCCATGCCACCGCCGCCCGGCTCCAATGCCTCGTCTTCCATCAAGGCGACTCGCAGGCCACCACGCCGCTCCTCGCCATCCTCCGCCATTTCAACACGCTCCATCGAACGCTGGGCCTGCCCCACGAACTCCGCATATTCAACCGGCCGAACGACGCCCATGCCGGCATGCTCAAGGGCCGAGGCATCGAGGCGCTACTTGCGGAAATACGGGCTGTGCCGTCTCCCGCAGTGGCGCCGGTTGCCCCAGCGTGTCGTCCGTGCTGATGTCGTTTCGCAACGTCACGAGCGATATTTAGCAAATGCTGAGCCACTGGAAGGAAGGGGAAGTGGGGGGAGAGCAGGAAGTAAGAGCGTGAGTAAGTGGAAAAGGGAGAGAGAGGAATGATGACATGTATGTTGCCCATCGTACTGCCCCAATCATTAAAACACCAAACTACGACTCCATAGTCGGCGCCTGCGCATTGACATGGATCAATCATGGCTTCCGAGGGCGCCGCAACGCCAATGTAATCAAGCAGCAAGCTGCACCAAGTCATCAGACTCCCCTGCCCACATTGTGTGCACACTCAGCCGCACGAGCCTGCCCCGTACTTCAGGCCGCGTGCCTGCTCTCCTTCTCTCCCCCCTTCGCCAGATAACGGCCGGTCAGGCAGGCATGCGGTTGAGAAAGCCGGCTGGATCCCCATATCCGAACCGGTATCCGGCCGAGCCTGACATGGCTGTGGTGTGTCGGAACAGGCGTAGCCAGGACTGCTACCCCCTTGGCCGCCTCCGCCATTCTCCTTCTTTGCGTACTGATGACTGGAGAGAATGCTCTTCTCGCTCCCCGCGTTGGATTCCGTGCGGAGCATGCTGCCCAGGGGGATGACATCGGACTTGTCGGCGTCGGCACCGAGCCAGCCGCTTCGCTTGAGGCCCGAGCCGGTACCACCGATGGTCGAAGGCGCTTTCATATTGTTGTGGGCCGGCGAGCCCGAGGCCGAGCCCGATTGGGAGGCGTTCGCGAACGTCGATGACGGCATGAGAGCGATAATCAGAGGGCGCATGACCGGAAGACAGGCGCACACGACGGCGAGGTTAGCCTCGATGATGGTCCATGTGATATTGGCCACGTCGTAAGTCTTGTCTGCCGAGTTGGCCAGGCTGGACACGCGGAGGCAAGAGGTGATGAGGACGAAGGTGCCGAGAGCGAAGACAGCCATGAGGGAGATGCGGCGCGGCCAGGGCACGTCGATACGGTAGAGGACGGGCATGGGCAGGAGCAAGATGACGAGGTCGCTGGCGATGGAAAAGGCGGCGTTGGCGTGCCAGAAGCGGGCGAGGTCGATGCAGGAGCCCGGGATGGCCTTGTCAAAGGCCCGCTCGACCGGCTGGCACTGAAATACAGTAGCCAGCACCGAGGCGCCGCAGTAGAGGGCAACGCAGGCGAGCAGGCAGCAGCACGACCATTTGAGCCAGCGGATAGTGCAGAAGATGCGGAGAAATAGCAGCAGGATTGACGACTTGGTGAGGTTGATGGACGCCTTGTAGGTGATTTGGGCCAGGAAGAACATCTGCCAGCCTCCGAGAGTTCTTGTGAGACAAGCTGTCTGCCAGCGGCTTCGACGGTGCCGATCGGGTACGGCAGAGGGGGGAGGGAGAGCGAGGCGCAACGAGGCACGACGCACCTTTAATATTTTCTGACGGCTCTCTGGCCCGATAGAGGCGAAATGCCGCCCCATGCCCTTTTTGCAGCCTGCCATCGAGAGAAGCCGAGGAGAAAGGGGAGTAAGAGGGGGCGTCAGTCATATTCGGTGACAAGACCGCTCTCTCACCCACTGCCCTCTTTTTCCATCCAGGCCCGGGTCACACATACTCGATACCAAGAGGCCGTCTGTGAGGAGGACGAAGAGCTGTACCACGATGGTCAACGAAGTGGCCAAGACGCCAGGGGATCAATAAGAATCTCCCTAGCCAGCACGATAAAATTTTTTAAAAAAAGAAGGGGGGGAGAGGAGTCGACAGGGAAGACGGATGACGTACCAGGGCCACAACGATGGTCCGGTCGTCGGCGCCGAGGAAGCCGCCGGGTCGGAGTCGCACCCACAGCCGGGCGGTGACGAGAAGGCAACCGAGGAGGGCGAAGGCAACGCCGGGCACGTACACCATGTGGGCGTTGTTGTCGTTGGAGTCCAAGCCGGGGACCGCCGCCACCGCCAGGTGTCCTGAAGCACCATCGAAGCCGCGCCCCTGCTCTCCGTCGCGGCCTCGCCGTTGCTCTCGCTGCCGAAAGACTGGTTCTCGTTGAGGCGGCCGCGAGAGACGGACAGCAGCAGCGAGCAGGCGGCGCAGAGGAGAGAGCTGCGATGGAAGTCGTTGGCGACGACTGAACATGCTATCTCGTATGGATTGATATATTCGCCCTGAAATTCGTTCGCTCATCCGCCGGCTGGGGTCCCGTCGGGATTAGGTGGCGTCTCGAGGCCAGCAGAGGGAGAATAGTTGGGCGCTCGTATATGCAACGCGCCTAAAGTCCACATGGCTTCGCTGTAGTGAGCGGTTTCATATTGGCGAAACGACGTCTCGGTTTCTCGGCGTCTCGGTGCGTCTTCACGGCCTGAGCAGCGTACCGCGTTCTCGTCGGCGAGGCGAGACAGGCAGGGAGGGCCTGTTCTCCGGCTGCGAGCGTCGCATGGGTTGTTTGCCCATTGGCCTCTGGTCCGAACCAATTTGCGGCGCTGACGTATGCCCTTTTAGGCCATAACGAACATGATTTATGGGATCCTTCAGGTGCTACATGTGTGTTCCGGTGAAATGGGGCCGTCTATAGTCACTGGTTGATATAAGGACGAGCATGCTGCAGCTTGGCTATCTTTCCGAAGATGCCCATCCGAGCAAGTGGCTTGGGCGGCATCACACTGTTAGGTTTCTGCGTCAAAGTTTTGAGTCCTCCGTATTTCCTCAACCAATCAACAAGAAGGGGAAGCCAGTGCCCAGGACGATTTGGGGCGTCTGGCCTTGGGCGGGGGTGGCATAAGATCTCGGACGGGCCCCGGAAGGAAGTAAATAGAGTGCCTCCCTACATGCCTTGCCTCCACAACCGACGGGGGGGAAAGAATTGATTGCCTTGAGGCGAAGTTTGCCTGGCTGGCTCGTCCATATTGCGGTCTTGACGTCCCACCTCACGAGCGTGCGCGTGTGTGTACGTGTGTGTTGTGTGAATAAGAAAGAGAGAGAGAGAGTTGTGTGTGTGCGCGTGCGCGCGCGTGTCTGTGAATACGTGGATGATTTCTGTCAATTGTCCGTCCCCCTTCGTTGTCTGAGATTTCGTCGCCTGTTCTTGCGCATTGCGTTCGTTATGGCCGCGGAATCCAAGGCGTTGTCGTCGGACGACGGCAACGCGCGGATTCAGGGCATTGTCGAGGACCTGGACCTGCACGGTCACCGCTTTAACATGGTGCTCTTCGTACGTGTTGCGAAGTCAGCGGTGGTGCCTGGCTGATGCGCGCGAGCAGGTCTAATTCGTGTCATATATCGCCTTGGAGATCCCGTCCAACATGGTGATCCGGCAAGTGCAGCCATCGCTGTACCTGGCATCGTTGATGCTCGCCTGGGGCCTCGTCAACATGGCCATGGGCTTGGTGCAGTCGTACGGCGCCCTGCTGGGCCTGCGGCTACTGCTCGGCGCCTTTGAGGCCGGAGTGTTGCCGGGTATCATCTACATCACGTCCGTCTACTACTGCCGACACGAGTTCCAGAAGCGCATGTCGCTGTTCTTTTGCAGCACCGTCGTGGCCGGGGCCTTTGGCGGCCTGCTCGCGTACAGCATCTCGCGCCTCGGCGACGCCTGCGGGATGGTGGCCTGGCGCTGGATCTTCGTCATCGAGGGCAGCGCGACGGCGGCGCTGGCCCTCGTCGCGGCCGTCGTGGTCATCGACTGGCCGGACCAGACGCGCTATCTCGGCGCCGACGAGAAGCTGCTGCTGCGACGGCGCCTGGCGGCCGACATGCACGGCGGCCGCGGCGACGATGGCTGCTGTCGCATGGACCGACTAACGGGCTTTGCGCTGCGGCTCATCGCAACCGACTACAAGATATGGCTGGGAGCCGTGTCGTACATGGGGCTTGGCGTGGCTGGCTACTCGGGCGTTTTCTTCCTGCCGTCCATCCTGGTCGAGTTTGAATGGAAGGCCGAGGAGGCGCAGGTGCGGACGATACCCGTGTACGTCTTTGCCGCCGCGGTGATGCTGGCCGGCGTCTGGGCGTCGTACCGGCTGCCCCATCGCTTCGGCTTCATCGCCGCCGGTGTGGCCATGACCACGATCGGCTACGCCATGTTGCTGGCGCAGGCCGGCCAAACGCGAGGTTTCAAGTTTGCCGCCGTCTTCCTCGCCTTCAGCGGCGCCTACACAGTCCTGCCCATCTCGCTCTGCTGACTGCAGAACAACCTGGCTGGCCACTGGAAGCGGGCCTTTGACTCTTCGGTGCAGGTGACCCTCGGCAACCTGGCCGGCATCATCGGCAGCAACGTCTTCCTCGACCGCGAGCGGCCGCGCTTCGTGACAGGCTACAGCGTCAGCCTGGCCATGATGTGGCTCGGCGTGGCCGCGGCGCTGGTAATGGCGCTGCTGATGAGACGAGAGAACAAGAAGAGGGAAGCGGGCGAGCGCGACGACCGGCTGGCGCTTCCCGACGACGTACGCGACAACCTGGGCGACTGGCATCCGAGCTTCCGCTTTACTCTCTAGCGGCGCCGGGTTGAAGGGGGAGGCGTGGGGGAGGGGTGAAGAGTCGAGACGGGCGACCATTTTCCTCGAACGCGGCTTGGAGTCGAGGGCAGGATGCCAGCAGGATATGGGGGTGAAGATGCGAGGCTGCGAATGCGGCAGGTGGTGATGGTGGTAGTGACGATGTGCTATGCTGTTTTATGTCGCACGTCGACATTTGGTGAAATTGCGGAACTTAACTTGACTAATGTTAATTGTGCTTTGTGCTTTTATGTGCCATCCCAATAGGGCAACGACCCGAGGACTTTCCTTCGATGGATCGAGCAGGAACGCGCAACTCTTGAGCTTTTGTCTTCCGAGCCACCAGCGAGGACAAAAAGAGGGAAAATAGGGAGCCCCAGACGCTGCTATAGCCTGTAAAGGCCCCAGCCATAAGAATAGGCTTCGTTGCATGGAGCCCATGCGGCACAAGAGTTGCAACAGGCCAGGACGACGAATGGGGAGATGCATTCGCTCGCGCGGCCCCCCCGCCAGAAACCCGAGCTTCTCCCTGAAATCACACACATGGGACTTCATGCAAAGGCCTAGCTAGGTGAGCCGATGAGGGCGGGGACCCTGCGCCTTTCCGAAAGCAAAGAAGGGAAGAGAAGGGGCTAGAGGAGGAAGGCGTGGTCGAGGAATATAGCATTACCAGTTACGGAAGACTCGGGACCAGATGCTGGGAGGAGAGGCCAACACAGACACCAGAGCGCGACGGGAAGGGGGCGAAATGGCAGAAATCGAGACCGATGCCGAGACAGACAGGCCATCAGAGACAGCGCGAACGGAACGAGATGGCAGAGACCGAGGCCGGCCGCGGAGCGCACACGACGGCGTCGACCCTGTTCGCGGCCCTCATCGAGACCGGTGTCACACACTGCTTCGTCAACCTGGGGTCCGACCATCCGGGCATCATCGAGGCCATGGTGCGCGGCCAGCGCCAAGGCACGGCCGGCTCCCGCGCATCATCACCTGCCTGAGCGAGGTACGTCTGGCGGGCGCGTGCCGACCCCGACGCGCACCGTGGCACAGCAAGGCGCGTGGCCGATCTGACGTGATGAGGGAGGGGTGGCACAGCAAGGCGCGTGGCCGGGATCGTGACGTGATGAGGGAGGGGTCGGCTCTCGTAGATGGTGGCAATGTCCATGGCCGACGGCTTCGCTCGCCTCAGCGGCCGGCCGCAGTGTGTCATTGTGCACGTCGACGTGGACACGCAGGCACTGGGCCAGGCGGTGCACAACGCGGCGGTCGGGCGGGCGCCGGTGCTAGTCTTTGCCGGCCTGACGCCGATGACGCTGGCCGGCGAAGCTGCGCGGTTCGCGCTCCGAGTTCATCCACTGACTGCAGGACGTGCCGGACCAGAAGGCCACGCTGGCGCAGTACTGCCGCTTCGCTGGTGAGATCAAGCGCCGGCGCACGCCACACACATGGTGCAGCGCGCGCTGCAGCTGGTGCTGAGCCCGCCGCAGGGGCCGGTATACCTGTGCGCCGCGCGCGAGGTCATGGAGGCCGAGGCCGCGGAGCCGGGGCC